>PVKE010020657.1:0-27279 GCA_004027555.1 Craseonycteris thonglongyai | reverse complement strand
ATAGATGTAGATAATGCACAACTTAGAATTAAAGAAATTATGGGCAGCCGGGATGGCTCAGTGGGTTAAGTGCTCACTTTGCAGCCCCGGGGACCGAGGATCGAATCCCAGCCCCGGCCTGTGCGGACCCATATGCTGAACTGGGGAGTTCCCCCAGTTCAGTTCTCTCTCTGTCTCTGTATCTCTCTCTCTCTCTCTCTCTGTCTAATTATAAATAAATAAATAAATAAAACTTTAAAAATAAAATAAAGCTTCTCAGCTTCTAACTTGGTCATTGTAATTGTTTAAAAAAAAAAAAAAAAAGAAATTAAATACCTAGTATCAATCAGTGCCCTGACTCACTATTCCTACTTTTGTTCTTCCCCTTTCTTCTTTTCTAAATGTTTGTAAACATTTCAAATTTTATTAAAAAACAAAAACAAAAGAAAATCACAACCATGAACATTGTTATAGTTAGAGGACCTCTTCATGCCCCACAATGATGCTGAGCATGCTCACAAGAGATTCCCATTGTATAGTCTTAAACAACCATCTTTAAAAGAAGGAGAAAAAACAAACTCAGCATACTACCATTTAACTTGTTTTATTGTTTCTTCACAAATGGTGAAAAAATACTAAAGTACAGAAAAGGAATAATCATAATGCTGTGGCCAACATTATAAATATAAAATTATAAATTTAAAATATTTTCTGGTTTGAAAAATTAATCTGGTAGTCAACGCAACTCTGCAGGGTCTCTGCATCTAGTAGGGCCAGTCTCTGCATTGCTGCTGGTGTTCACCTTTATTCATTTTTCCAGGTCCTCCACACCTGCCTCTTCTTCCTCCCAACCGTTCTTCTTCCCCATTCTTGACAAAGGAAAGCAAATCTTTGAAGCTTTCCCTCACTTACTGTCCTGCAATTATATTATTTTTCACCTTGGAAGCTAAAATTTTTAGCTGCAGACTTGATCTTTCCCTTGTCAGCCACCGAAGTAATTTCCAAAAGGTTGCTAGCTTTCTTCTTTTCAGAAATCTACTTTGGCCTTCATACAATCCATTTCAAAAGGAAAAAAATAATTCACTTTTGCCTCATTAATTCCCATTATTAGCTTTCAATTGAGAATCAGTTCCAAACATGAATGTGAAGAGAAGGGGACAGATGCACCAACAATGGCTCTATCTAGTACTTCCATGTAGGTAAATGACACAAACAAGAAATAGAGAGAGCCCCTGCCTCACCTGAGGGGGTCACAGCAGGCTTCCTAGAGAAAGTGGCCAAGCCAAACCCTGGTGGAAGAATGTAAGGCCAGGCAATGGGTCTTGATAATCAGCATCGGTTTCAGGCAGAAGTGAAGAAGTCAGTGAAATCATGGATGCAAGAACATAATCTGTGCAGAGGAAAAGCCTGGGCCATGCAGTTCAATTTGAATACAAAACAAGGAGTACTCAGGCTTGAGAGTAGGCATAAATTGAACTGGAGGATCTTGTTTACCATGTTGGGGAGTATATTAGTTTGCTAGGGCTTCTATACAAATTACCACTCCCTATGTAGCTTAAAACAAGTTTATTCTCTCACAACTTAGAAGCCAGAAGTTTGAAATCAGGGTTAATTTTGTTTAGAGGTTCTGAGGAAAAATAGGTTTCAGTGCCTGTCTCACAGCTTCTGGTGGCTGCCAGCCACCCTTGGTGTTCTTTGGCTTGTAGATGGCATCACTCTACTCGCTACCCTCATCTTTGTATGGTCTTATACTCTGTGTCTTCTTCTCTTTTCTTTTCTTCTAAGGACACTTATTGGATTTAGAGTTTGCCATAATCCAGACTATCTCATCTCAAGATTCTTAATTATATCCACAAAGATCCTGTTCCCAAATAAGGTCACATTCACAAATTCTGGGTAGACATAACTTTTTGGTGGTACCACCATTTACCTCGCTACAGGGAATCCAGGCATTGGTCTGTAGGTAGTGGGGAACCCGTGGGGCTTTAGTAAGAAGAAAATCAGTCATATTTCTATCATAGTAAAATGCCCCAGTAAGCGTGGCAATACAAAAGATGGAAAGGGACAGACAAAAATACTTAAAAGTTATGCTCATTAGGACTTGATTGCTTAGATGCGGGGATTGAATAAAAGGATGATCTATGATGCTTCCCACATTTCTGGCTTGAGCAAATAGGATGATTATAAAAAATACACCAGAAGAGAGAAATGCTTAGAAAAAATACAATTTTTCTGTTACTGACATATTAATTTTGATGACCTCTTGTGTAGCCTAGTGGAGAGATCCAATAGGCTGGGCTAGAGATACTGATTTAGGAATCATCTCTGAATAAGTGAAGATAAAAGCTGATAAGTTTTCTACAGTAACCTATTCAGGAGCTGAGAATATGAGGTACATGAAGGGGCTAGAAAATGTAAGCCAAGTGTCCAAGGATAGAGTTCAAGTCAGAGAGGCCAGAAAACTAGACCAGATGCTAAGACCTGTGAGTGGACAGACATGGTGGACATTAGAGAATGGTCATAGCTCTGGTAGTTCCAAGTGGCCGTGCTGCTCCTAGTACACTAGACGTGGGGAGTAAAGATGGCAAAATCACATCCATTGCCCATGGAACAAAGATCTGAGCCAATCATAAGGGTTGTAAAGTCTCTATGGTTAGAGCTTCACGTTATTTATATAAAACCACATACTACCATATGGGATTATGAACTAGGAGCCAATAAGAGGGAGATAAGCCACATTCTAGACAGTAAGGAACATCTTTTAGATGAAGAGAGAAAACTAGCTTCTGGGTAGGTAGATAACTGTGGAACTAATAACTAGAGGATACGGTAGGAATCATGTTTTCTTTTCTGATGTGTTCTCCCACCATGTGTGTAAAAGGTCCTTGTGTGTGAAGCTAGACTAAATATCATCTAAGAAGACATGTTTCCTAAAAGGATTATAGAAGTCACAGTGCAGTGTAATTTCCTGCCAAGATAGTCTACGAAGATTATATAAGAGAACCCCTACCACCAATCCAAACATAGATATACCTGATAAAAATTTTTGTTAAAAAAAACCACACACTTTAAAATACATAGCCAAGCTCAAAAGAAAGAAAGAAATAGAAATTTCAACTAATTATACATGACAAGAAAATGGGAGGTCATACTCACTTTTGGGTCTGGGATTTGTACCTAACTGGGGAAGATGGATTAAACCAGAGGCCTCAAGAAAAAGCTGTCCTGTCCTTCTACAGAGACACTCTTCCCACGATTCCAGGCATCTGCCCGAAGAAAGTTGCCTCTAAGAACAATGGCTCACAACAGCACCATCATGCATTACCCAATTTTTCATTCATAACCAAATTCCACCAGACTGTTGAGAAAAACATTGGCATGAATGAAAGAAAACCAAGATGACAAATCAAACAACTGGTCCCAGAGAAAGCGGAAACAATTTAAAAAACAGTAAAAGGCTTTAAAAAAAAATCTCAATTTTTTTGAGAGAGATTTGAGAAGCTGCTGTGGCATCAAAGTAAATTAAGGCTGCTCTACTGAAGGAAGACAAGAAACAAGAAAGAGATCTTGGAAATTAAAAATATGATTGCCAAAATTTAAAGTACTAGAGAACAGGTGGAAGACAATAAAACTTTTACAAAGTAGAACAAAAAGACAAGAAATTAGAAGTATGAAGGAAAAGTCAAAAGATACTATTTTTATAATTGATATTGTATAATACCTGACATATACAAAAGAATATACATAACATTGAAATAAGTTACAATAATCAAAAGAACACTGTGAGCCCACCACCCAACTCAAGAACGAGAGCTTTACTAAACACTTAAATAAGAATTAACACCAATCCTTATCAAATTCTTCCAAAAAAAATAAAAGAGGAAGGAACACCCTCAAACTCTTTTTATGAGGCCAGCATTACCTTAATACTAAAATCAGAACACTACTAGAAAAGAAAACTATAGACCAATATCCCTGATAAATACAGATGCAAAATTTTTCAATAAAATACTAATAGCAAAACTAATTCTGCAGCACATTACAAGGATTATTTACTATGATCAAGGAGGATTTATGCCTGGATACAAGGATGGCCCAACATATGCAAATCAATTAATGTGATACATCACATTAATAGACTAAAAGAAAAGAATTATATAATAATCTCAATAGATGCAGACAATGGCTTTACAAAATTCAACATCCATTCATGATAAAAATTCTTAACAAATTAGGCATTGAAGAAACTTATCTCAACATAATAAAGGCCATATACAACAAGCCCACAGTTAATACCATGCTGAATAGTGGATGGTTGAAAGCTTTTCTTTTAACATTAAGAACAAAACAAGGATGCTCACTGTCACCACAGCTATTCAAAATAGTACTGGAAATCCTAGCCAGAGCAATCAGGCAAGAAAAAGAAATAAAATGTATCAGAACTGGAGAAAAAGAAGTAAAATTATTTCTTTTTTGCAGATGACATGATTTTATATATAGAAAATCCTAAAGACTCAACCAAAAAATTGTTAGATTTAATCAATGAACTCAGTAAAATTGCAGAATACAAACTTAACATACAAAAATCAGTAGCATTACTAAACATTACCAACAAATTTTCTGAAAAATAAAGAAATAGATCCCACTTACAATAGCATCAAAAAAATAAAATTCTTGGAAATAAATTTAATCTAAGAGGTAAAAGATCTCTACTCTGAAAACTGTAAGACATTAATGAGAGAAATCAAAGACACAAATAAATGGAAAAATATCCTGTGTTCATGGGTTGGAAGAAGTAATATTGTTAAAATGTCAATACTACCAAAAGCCATGTATTGATTCAATGCAATCCCAATCAAGATTGCAATGGGACTTTTTACAGAAGTAGAAAAAAACACTCCTAAAATTTATATTTTTAATTTGAAAGAATTCAATTTGTAAAAAATATAAGACTCCAAATAGCCATATTCCCAGTCTCACTTATTCAATCTCCTTTGCATGTAGAAGTAGCTATTATTACAGTTCCAGCCAATGACAATAAAGTCTCTGCTAGGTTTTTTGAAAATATTTTTATTCTGATTTTTAAAAAGATGGAAACGGGTTTTAGGTGCAGTTGTTTCTGCTCTTTGTTCTTCCTCTTACTTCCTGCTTTGAAGACAGACTAGCTTTCTGGATCTTCAGCAACCACCTTGCCACCATGAAGTAATATACATGGAAATAAAAGTCAACTCATTAAAACTAAATGGTTCAGATATATTTCCAATGGGATTGCTTAGCAGTATGACAAATATCAATAGCTGTCCATCTCCAGATTTACTGTTAGAGGAGAAGATTAAAGTTATTTTTGCTTCAGTCACCACATGAGCTTTTCTAAAGATTTATTTTTATTGGTTTTTGACAGAAAGAGAGACAGACAGAGAGAGACAGAGAGAAGGGGGAGGGCCCAGAGCAGTCTCCATCGTTGACAGCATTATTTTTCCACATGGTTTCACTCCACAGGTGGGCACAGGGCTGTGCAGGGCAGGAACTGGGCCAGGAGCCTCCCGCATAGGCCCCAGCAAGAACTGAACTGGGGGCACACCCCAGTTCAGCAAATGGGTCCGCCTGGGTTGGGCCTGGGATTCGATCCTCAGGTTCTGGGGCTGCAAAGCAAATGCTTAACCCGCTGAGCCATCCCAGCCTCCCCTACATGAGCTTTTCTATATTTTCAGTTGAACATACATACTTCTAATTAATAAAATTTTCATATTAAACTTAAAATGGTTTCTCTACTGTAAATATAATTATATTTAATTTTGAAAAAGTAGAAAAAATAAAGTCTCTAATCTAAAATATTATTTCTATGTATTGCTCAGTTCATAATAAAAAATAAAATAGCAAAAAACAAAACAAAAAGAATGCTCTAGTCTTCATTCAATTTCCCGCTGATAATGTAAAAGAAAACTAATTTATTTTCTTTTTTTTTTTTAGTTCGTCTACCAAATGTCCAAAACTTAGTCTCTGAACAATAACCAGAGGTTCATTGCCCATAGAAAGTGGAACTAAGGAAAAGTTCTGTGTTTTCTAAAAAGGGAGATCAGGGAGAGGGAGGAGCTCAAAAATCGACTCCTTAAAGCTGTTTATAAAATCCGGGGCTGGGGAAGCCGGGATGGCTCAGTGGGTTAAGCGCTCACTTTGCAGCGCTGGAGACCAAGGATCGAATCATGGCCTGTCCGCAGACCCATATGCCCCCAGTTCAGTTCTCTCTGTCTCTCTCTCTCTGTCAAAAATAATAAATAAATAAATAAATAAATAAAAATTAAAGACCCTAACAAAGGCTTTTAAAATTGAACTGACATTGAAGGGAAGCTGGGATGGCTTAGCTGGTTGAGCACTTGGCTCCGGAGACCAGGAATTGAGTCCCGGCTCCCGCCCAGATGAACCCATGTGCTGAACTGGGGTGTACCCCCAGTTTGGTTCTTGCTGGGGCCTATGCAGGAGACTCCTGGCCCAGTTTCTGCCCTGCCAGCCCCGGCCCACGTGTGGAGTGAAATTATACAGAAAACTAATGCTGTCAACTATGGAGACTGCTCTGGGCCCTCCCCCTTCTCTCTTTCTCTGTCTCTTTCTGTCAAAAACCAATAAAAATAAATCTTTAAGTTTTTATTTATTTATTTTATTAATTTTTTGACAGAGAGAGAGATACAGAGACAGAGACAGAGAGAGAGAACTGAATTGGGGGAACTCCCCAGTTCAGCACATGGTTCCGCACAGGCCAGGGCCGGGATTGGATCCTCGGTCCAGCTTCCCCAAAATAAATCTTTAAATTGAACTGACATTGGAACCATACCCTAGAAGGCAAAACTGAAGTTGTGGCCTCAACAGAGTTACTTGCCTTCTAAGACAAAAATACCAACATTCTCCATATGCTTTAAATGAGATGCAAAATCTCAAAATATCATGTTAAAATGTCCAGGTATACATAACAAGAACCCAGAAAATCTTAAGCTACACGGAAAAAGAAAATGGAGACACCAATGCCAAGAAGTCACAGAGGTTGGAATTATCTGACCATGACTATTATAATAATGTGCTAAGATTTCCATTCCTGGGAAGATGGAGTATATGTACTCCCCGTTTCCCCCCACTAAGTACAGTCAAACACCCCAAACATTATATCAAATAACCGTAAGGAGACTAAAATATGCAGAGAAGAAATAAAATTGGATAGGGACCTTGGGAGCTGAGGTGGTAAGATCCTTGGGCTTTCCTTTGCCTCACTGGATATTAAAGAAGTCAACAACTTGCAAATGCCAATGGGCACATACAAAAAACAATGACAACAAAATCCTGCTCTCTCTAGCCAATGGACCAGGAGTACCTACCAAAAAAACCCTACAGCTAACTTCATACTTAATGATGAATGACTGATAGGATTTTCCATAAATCAGAAATAAGGCAAGGATGTCTGTTCTCATACTACTATTCAACATGGAACACCTAGCCAGGGCAATAAAGCAAGAACAGGAAAGGAAGAAATAACACTCCCTATTTACAGATGACATGAATATTTACATAGAAAATTACATACTCAACGAAGAAAAAAATCTACCAAAACAATAAAAATAAAAAAAGCTAGCTCTATTAAGTGCAAGTTCAGGAATGTTACAGGATATAAAAATTAATTGTGGTTTCTATATGACAGAAATGAACATGTAGAAACCAAAAATAAAAGTACAATTTATAATCACTCAAAATAAAAGAAAATCTTTATGTATAAATCTAAAAAAAAATGTACATGGTTTGTATGCTGATAAAAGAAATTAAAGATTTAAATAAAAGGAGATAGAGACTCTGTGGATTGAAACAGAATGAATTGGAAGATTTAACATAGTAAGAATGCCAATCCTGCCCTCATGATACAGTTTTAATGCAATTCCCATCAAAATACCAGCCAGATTTTTCTTTTTTTTGCAGTATAGACAAAATTATTCTAAAATTCCTATGGTAAAGGAACTAGAATAGCTAAAACAGTTTTGAAAAGGGAGAATTAAGTGGGAGGAACCTCTCTATCCAATCTCAAGGCATTATGTAGCTACAGTAATTGAGATTAGTATTGGTGGAGGGATTTCAATGGTATCTACTCCCTGTAACCAATGCTGGAGAAGGTCTCTATGGGGCATCTGAGACCAAAATAAATGACACCTTATCTTCCTGCAAATCCTTGGCAAACTCTGTATATTCAAGTTCAGGTTTCTTAAAGTAGCATCTACACTATGATCACCTGGTTTTAGGCAGAAATCTTCTGCCACTGACATTTGTATCCCTTAATTAAGGAAATGTTTATGAACAACTTGCACATTCCTCATGGTGACAGAGGAACCTCCAGTCTTGAGTCTATCAAGTGTACCTGCCCAGGGGCCAGGCCAAGAACACTAGGTTTCAGTGAGGGTTTCTGACTTGGCCTGCTCTTTCAGAGACCCCCTTATAACCTGCATGAGCCACGGTGATTCCCCGAGTCCAGCTGGTTCAGGTGCTAGGTGAATCTAAACAATGCAAATTGATGAAGATAGTTGCTCAGGAAATAATAATGGAATCCATATGTCATAGCATGTTGTGTGTATGTGAGTGGTTAGCTACTTGTATGAGTTTTCTATTGCTGATGTAACAAATTACCAAAAACATAGTGGCTTAACATCGATTTATAATCATAGTTCTGGAGGTTCAGAAGTTTTAAGTCTCACTGGGCTAAAATCAAGGTGTTAGAAGGGCTATATTCTCTCTGGAGATTCTAGGACAGAGTCCATTTCCTTGCTTTTTCCAGTCTCCAGAGACCTGCGTTCCTTGGTTTATGGTCCCTTCCTCGATGTTTAAAGTCAGCATCTGTAGCATCTTCAAATCTCTCTCTGACTCTGAACACTGACTGTCTTATCTCCCTCTTTCATTCATAAGGACCTTTGTGATTGCTTTGGGCCCATGCAGTAATCAAGGATCATCTCCCAATCTCAAGGTCAGCTGATAAACAACTTTAATTCCATTTATAACCTAAAATTTTCTCTTGCCAAGCACAAGTTCTGGGGAGCAGGATGCGAACATATTTGGGGGACCATTATTCTGCCTACCACTGCTGAAATTTTAAATTTGCTCCATAGTTACATAACACTATTTTCAAGACCTCCCAAAAATCTGTGTGTATCTTCTTAGGAGTCCTGGGAGCTTACAATACTTATGCTTTCCTCAACCACACACCCCAGCACTTAACAAGCAGTAGTGCTTAAAGTGTGGTATCCATACCAGCATCAGCATCACCTGGGAACTTGTATCCACTCAGAACCTTGGCCCCATCTCAGACCTACAAATTCAGAAATTCTGGGCGAGGGGCCCATCAATCTGTGTTTTAAAAAGCCCTCTTGGTGGTCGTGATGCATACACCTAGTTGAGAACACTGGGCTAGGCACCATTATGTCTAGTGGCTTCTTACAATAAAATATAATTCTAAAACATACTGCTTTCAAAACAGAATTGTTTTTACTATCTACTGTGCAAACAAGTTCTGACACTGTGGAAACTCCATTCAAATAGCCAGAAACAAATGGAACAAAACAGAGCACACACACCATACGAAAAAGTCACCAAAATATTAATAGTTGTTTATTCTGGGTGGTAGATTCCCCCCACTCACCCCCAACACACACACATACACAAACACTGGGCTTTACTAGGTTTCCAAATACTTTATAATGAACATATTATTTTAGAGTGGATAAGAAATAGATCGTAAAATGGAAGGAACAATTTGTAGTCAGAGTACAAACATTCAAGAAAATACCAAAAATCCTATTCAGCCATTTCAATAGCTAGGTCAGTCAAACAGTAATACTATTAATTTGGCTGATTCTTTCTCTCTTCATCCCTGAAGAGTCTCAGATCTTTGTCTGATCATTGTGTGCAGTAGGCCGTGGTCTTCCTAGGACAGTATAGAGCAGGAAAAGTCGGTTTAAAGGAGTAGACATACCTAGAGATGCTCAGGAGAGAAGACAAACCTCCCTAATGCATCCAGTCGTAGATGGGGTGGCCAAGTAACCCAAGTCACCACCTTTTCTCAGGACTCTGATAAGCCCAGGACTAACAAACCCCCCAGTCCCACTCCAGCTAGCAACATGCTTCACCCCCACCCCAGATTTTTTTTTTTTCCCCAAAGCAGACAATGTGGTATTGTGATTAGATATAAACTGAAAGTGTATTTTCTGCCCTTCAGTAATTACACTGCCTTATGGTAGCATTATTCAGTGTGAAGCCTTATTATGCTGCAGAATGAAATTCTGTATAATTTTCTTCTCCTCCAATGCACAAATGGAAATCATATTTTGGTCTGAGTTGGGAAGAAAGGCTCAGTTATCACTTGTGAGCGTGGTGTTATTTTCCCCAGAATTAAAAAATCCATCTGGGTGTCCGACCTCGCTCACCCTGCTGCCTCTCCATTCAGCCTTTTGTATGCAGATGAACCTTATCAATTTCCACCGCCTCAAAAGCTCGCACCCAGCTTGGTGCCTCCCCCTGGTCCGAGAGGCTTTAATGGAAATGCATGAGGCTTTTTTTTTTCTTTGATGTCTGTGCAATATACGCATGTGGATAAAAACCTGTGCTTTTATTTAGGGGGAGGTGGAGGGGGGTTCAAATCAAAGTTAAAGTCTCTACCCTATCGCGCCTCGCTGGCGATTAGCGGAGGAGAGAAAGGAACAGCAAATCCAACACAGAAGCTGTGAAACTGGGGTTATTCAGATTATTGACTAACAAATAAAGGGGCATGGGATGTCACATTTGTATTCCAAGGGTTTTCATCCCGCCACAGGCCTCATCAACAACTTAGTGGAGTGCTGCTAAATCCCCCGTGTTAACACGCGGGGCCCGGGGGGATGCGTGTGATTAATGCATTAATTGCAGCTCCCTCGGGCCTAGTGCTGGCTGTGTCAGTAATTCACTTAAGGCCAGTTGGCCTTTGAGTTATTCTACAGTCTAGTGTAAACAACTCGCAAATAATACCACTCAGCTGTTTACCCTGATCCGATGCTGTTTCCCAGGCTATTAGCAACTTCCAGTGAATGATTCATCTACCCGTGACAAAGCCCGGCTCTGGAATTGTCTGACACCGCCAGGACTACAGGCATAGAGCACCACAGACCAGCTTTCAGCCCACCAGGAGTCTCATGTGCTCCTCTGATGTGCAGGCTGGCCAGGCCGGGCCTACACTGCACCTAGTAAAGGGTTCTTTAAGAAATGCCTAGAAAATGCAGGCAACAGCCCTCCCTCTTCACCCAGGTAAATCAATCATTTAGGAAGAAGGAGGAAAAACAAGCAAACACATAGGTTTTCTTTGGCTCTAAGGATCTCACCAACTCATTACATTTGTGACAGACAAGACGGATTCTGTTGATGGAGATTTTATGTGACCTAATGATACAATTTGGGTGAATTTTGAGGTTAGAGTCAAGGATGAGATCACCTTCCCTAACCTAGGGTAGAACTGGGCTATGTGAACTTGAGCAAGCAGCTTAGCTGAGATAATTCAGGTCCCAGCAGAAATAACGCCCTTTTTTAAGTTTACTGGCTCATAAAAAGGGACACCACTTCAGCCAGACCCTGTGTTTGTTTTGTTTGCCTAACAAGATTGTTAAAGGATTTTTAAAGTGATAATAAATAAACTTGTAAGTGTTCAAAACTTACTAAGTGCCAATCAAATGAAGAATTATGGCTCTTGCTGATTAATTGGCTAAAATAATAAATTGTTGGTTTTGTAGCCCTTCAAACTCACAAAGGGTAGTCATATACATGAGTATTTATAGAGAAGAGTTTCAGGTGTACAAACTGGCAAAACAGGGACTAACCTACTTTTTAGATCTGAATAATCAAGTTTAAGAAAGAAGCAGAAACCTCAAGGTTAAAGCATTTGCCCCTTGGTGGCCTCATCTAACTTCTGCCTGAACAGGAACAACTGTTTCAACAGCCAACAAGGTTTTTGGTTATCTCTAATTTGAAGAAAGTTCTCACAGGGAGCACTTTCAATTGGTGTCTCCAATTGTTCTTTGTAGCTCGCTGCTCCTTGGGATCCCAGAAAACAAGTATCTCTCCAAGTCAGGGGGACACTTGACCCCACAAATGAGCATCTTCACCAGACAGTACTTACATGTACTTCAGACAATGGCAAAAAGATGGGTTTGGGAGTGGATGCTGGATGAAGTGTGGGGAGAATGAACTCTCGTGGTTGTTGGACATGAATTCCTAGGGAAAGTACTTGCATATATCAGAGTACTAGTGTGTATATATTTTTTAATTGAGCACCTGGTGATTGATATTCATTTCTGTTGTCTGGTGACTGCTATAGGAAGGCCACAGAGAGCTGGGCTTCACGGACTATTCTAGGAAATAGCTGTGCCTATTTGAATAAGAGAGAGGGAAGGGAGGGCCCATCTATTTACAGGTTAACAGTAGCTTTGATATCTGATGCCTTGTGGAACTAATTCCTAATTGGGGCAGTGTTTGTCAACACTGACAGGACCCTAATACACTGTAATCGCTCCAGCCACCAGCTCTGATAGAGATCTTAATCTCCACACAGTGCCCTTCAGAGGCAGCAAGCCTGCTGCCCACCCCCCATCCCCATTCTTGTCTCTGTCTCTCTCTCAATCTCTTTTCTTCCCGCTGTCACCCATTTTTGCCCCATTTTTGTATTTCTCTATTGCCACTGCCCTTTGTGTCTCTTTCACAGCCTGCTTCATTTCTTCTGTCACTCTGTTGTGTAGGGTCTTGGATCTCCCTCTCCCACCTTCTATCTCTCGTTCCTTTGTCACTCTCATAAACAACCATCAAATTTAAATCTTCAAGAGTTCCCAGAGAGTTTAGGCCACACTTAATCTTAATACAGGGATAGTTAGCCACGGTCAACTATCTCTGAAATCATTAAGAAAGTCAGATTACACTTTGGCAAATTTTCACAACTAGAAATAAAGGGTTAAGATAAATGTTTGTGGCGAAGAGTGACTTCTTTTTCCTTGGTATCTATAGTTTGCTAATTTAGCAAAGAATTGCCTCACCTTAGCTAGTGGCCTGGTTGGTAATGTATGCAGCGCAATCTGAACCAGGCCTGGGAGCAACATGTTTCCAATAGAGTCAAACAAGCAGCAGGAACCCGTGAATCGGGATGAAGCTCTTCTGTTGAATACCTGTTGAATACTGGGAGACCACATGGGTAACATCCCAGTATCAAGAAGATCTGGAGAGACCTGAGTAGTCACCAGTGGCCAAGTGGGCAACACTTCATTCCATTTCATCCAATTCTGCTTCCAAAATAGCTGATTGCCACTTGAATCACACTTTTGGCACTGAGTCTAAAGCATATCACTTCCTCTCTTATTCGTTTCCTTCAATCTCCTCCTTGGAAATGTTCTCACCCTTAGAGTCTCAATTCAAACATTATACCTTGACATTATACACTGGTGAAACCTTGACCATACTAAAGAGTAGCTTTCCACACACCAGTTATTCTCTATCCTAACCTGTTTATTTTCTACATTGCATTTACCTAATTTACAAACTATAATTATTCACTTATTAATTTCCCTCCAGGAGCATACGCTTCATGAAGGCAGGGGATGTCTCTTTACCTCCCCTTGATGTTCCCATTCCAGTGCCTGGCACATAGTAGGTCTTCTGTAAACATTCATCGAATAAAATAATGAATGAAGTAAGGAAGGAATCAAATATAGAGCAAAGAATGGGAAGACTATCCTCTAATCTCTCTCCTTTCTAATAAGTGATCATAATTCCATTGCTTTCATTTCCTCTCTTCTCAAAGATCTTTAGTGACAAAAGTCATCAAATTCATGCTTCTGAATTTCTCCTTTGAAGCCACCTAACATTTTGTCCTAATCTCTCTAGCCAGTCTTGTTGATACAGTTCTCAAAATTTCCTGTGGCAAACCCTGTGCTTGGACTCATGCTCTCTCTTACATGCCTTGCATATTCTCACCTTTGCTCAGACTGTGCTTCTCCTCCCAGGATGTCAGCCTGCTGACAGCAAGTCATGCTTTTTCCTTCTCTGTATCCCTAAATCCACAGCAGACTGCCTGAAAACCTGTGTTGTGGTCATTGGTCCCACTGCTTGTCTGACTCTTCAGAGCTGGCTCTCTGCCTGTCTTATCACAGTCTTGAGAGGAGTGCCCTCTTTCCACCTATGTGGACTACAGGTGTCATAGAATTGAACTTACCACCAGCTCAGCCTCAGACCCAGTTCCACTCAAAATTCCCTCTGCACTAGGGCGACCTCTGGGGTTTCTTGGGGCCAGGCTATGGGAGAGAATTTCTCACCAGAAGCTGCAGAGATGTCTAAAGAGTTAAGAAAAATGTGTGGGGAGGTGGGGGCCGAGGGAGGGAGGAGTAGGAATCGCTGAAAAGTATGAAAAAGACCTAAAGGAGATTCTAGAAGTGAGAGAAACCTAAGCAGATCCCCCAAAGCCTGGGTCTAGTGATGGGAATTGGCTAGTCGAGGAGATAAGCAAAAGCAGCTGCAGGCTGAGTCTCATAGTGGCAGGACAGCCTGTGGTTGTGGCCTCTGGCAAATGTCTGTGGCCAACTGAGGCAGGGTCCAGAGGTGAGCCAGGGATGAGGAGTCCTCCCTTCCCACCCCCTCCCCTCTATCTATCCCTCTGTCTTCCTCCATCCCCTCCTCTTCCTTGCATCCCCTCTTCTCTCCCGCCTCTTTCCCCATTGTCTCACACTGAGCCCTTCTTTCTTGTCCATACTAATACCTTTTCCCTCTTCTGTGCTCTTTCTTCCTCATACACTTCCTCTCCTCAGAGAGGTGAAACTCTCTAAATTGTGCGGAGCTGACAGCACATCATCAAACCTCTTCAGACCACCCACCTCCTTTGAATGGAGACAGTCGATGTTCTGCTTCTGAGAAATCCCCACAAGGCCGCCAGCAAAGTAAGTCCTAGAAGTCCAGCCCTCCCTGAAGTGTCGGCTATCTCATGCTTTTTGTTTTTCCTTTCCCCACTAGCTCCAAAGTCTTCCTGCATCAGTCCCAGCCATGGAGACACTTACCTGTGATTTATTGATGATAATAGTAGGAAAGCCATTTGTAATCAAATGCTAAACAAAGACATTCTCTCGCTGAGAGGGAGTGATAACGCACCATTTAGTAATTTTTGTGTGGTTGGTAATTTGGAGAATGAATGATAATTTCTGAGCCTTGAAAAACTATGTTGACAATGCCTGGTGTTATTCACCTAGTGAATAAAGACACCTTCCTCTCCATGTCTTGTGATAAATTTCTTTTATTAGGGCCACTTACGCAGGACTTTATCTTAATGGTCTCTCATATGGGGCAGTTGTGCTTGGGCCATTAGGTTGTTTTTCATCTCACTTTAAACACACGGCTCAGAGAAAATAAATAACAACAGCGGCTCCAGGCAGTTCAACTGCTGTAGAAATTAGGCCCTGGAATTAACTGATCTACCCAATCGCAACCCACAGGAAACGCAGTTTCCCTTCTCTCTTGCCTGTGCGCCTGAAGTGACCCTTACCTTCCCCTCTTGCTGCCCACTCCCTATGAAGTTCCCTTATTTGCCTTTTTCCCTATATTAATTCAGCTACTATTTTTTTTACTGTGGAAGGAAGTGGTGGTCCATCCAGTAACTAAATACACGTTATGTTGGGCTGTAGATTCCCCACAACCTGCTTCACTCAACAGAACTCCTGGTAGGTGGTCAGAGAAATCTGGGGAGGAAAAGTAACCATCCACTCCACACTAATATGTCCCATGACAGCCACAGTAATGTCCCATCAGCGACTTGCTTCAGCTACAGGTTATAGAGCTCACTGCACTGTAAGACCCCAGGGCGACAGAACCTGGGGACCATCCCGGCAGAGGCAGGCCACTTCAGTGTGCCCTTCACAGACTCTGGGCCACTCCTTCACATGTCAAAGAATACTCAGGAATCCTGTCCTTAGGACTCTTCCTCTTTCCCCCAGTCCCCCAGTCCTTAACCCTGGCTCCAACCCCCCATCAGTTCCCATCTGCAGTTGTATCACAGACCCCAGAAAGGGCTGTCAGTCATTCCTGGCCACTCCCAGTTCCTTTGCCAGGGACGGGGAGTGTGGGAGGCAGGCACAGAGGGAGGCTATCTCAGTAAGCCAGCGGCACATCTGAAAAAGCCATAGGACATCTTCATTTGCCTTACTCTACTAGGGGAGTAACTGTCTCCTTCTCAGCCTTGAGCTCAGTTACAAAGAGCCCTCTCCCATTGCTGTAGTCTCGGATACACACAGCTCCAGGAGTGGGGGGATAAATATTATTAACAGCTGACATTTAATTCATATGTACTATATGCTAGGCATTGTGCCAAAAACTTTGCATTGATTACCTCATTTAACCTTCATACATGCTTAGGCTCTAGGTACTGTTATTTTTTTTTCTACCTTTATTGAGATATAATTGGCATATAATACTGTATAAGATTAAGGTGTACAATGTGATGATTTGGTACATGTATATATGATACAATGATTTAGGTACTAATATTATTATTTGCTTTTTACTGGTGGAGACAAGGAAGCCAAGAGGGCTTAAGCTACTTGCGCAGAACCATAACATTGGAACGTCTTGGGGTTGAAGTTTGAACCCAGGTCATTAGACCCCAAACCCCTCACTCTTTTCCTCTCTGCTGTCCTGACAATGACCATTCCACACAGCCATGCTCTTGAATGCTCTTAAAGGGGCCAATGTACACCCTGTTCCTCCATAGGTGAGTAAAGAGAGATGGCATATCGGAGTTCAATCCATTGCTTCCCACATGCCAGGCAGCTTATAGCCTGAGGAGAGCCCCCTCCCTGGGGTGCCATGCCATCACACACTGGAGACAAAGGGTGAGTTTCCCAGCACCTCAGTGGGCAGCTGACACTTATTCATCTCCCTCAGATGCTGGACCAATTGGCATCCCTATTAGAAAGAACTATTCCTCAGTAATACCCTTCTCCATATCAAGGAAGTCACAGCCATGTCTTATGGGCTCAAATCCTACTCCCTCTGGACATAGTTCAACAGAAGGGCCATCAAACCCACTCAAGGAGTGTCTGCTTCCCCCACCTCAAAGACTGGCCAGTCCAATCGCTGTCTTCTGCTCTCTCCCCTCTCCCCTATGTCTGGCCATGGTGTTGTAGCTTGGTCCACATGGATACATATGGCCCATAAATTCTGTCTTGGGTTTTAGAGGCAGTGCCCCACGGGAGGGCAGATTCCTTCCCACTGGTCCTTGAGTGAGAGATTACTGTGATGTACACCCTACCTCTTACCTTCACAGATCCCCACCCCACCCCATCCAGTCTCTGGCTGTCTTATAAACTAGCATGGGTCCTAGCCAAGTTATCCCCCAATAATGGGTCTCTTCTCAGTGTCAAGAACCTGCAAACACCATAGCTCTCTGTGATCTGTTGTTCCTGGTGCAGAACCATTGTATCACAACTTCTTTTCTCTCTTACAATGTTGTGTTGAACTGTGGATGAAAAAAAGGGGAAAAGGGGGGGGTCTATGGAAAGTTACCTCATAGTATGATCTGATCATAAATTCCTAACCAGACTGGTCATGGTGGGTAGTCATATTCCAGGCCTGTAACTTCTTTAGTGAAAGGTTTTAAGCCAACCCTGTCCATTGTCTTTGTGTATGTAGGTTAACACACCTTTGAAATAAACTGTAGCCACCCTCAAGAGAGCACATAATTGTAACTATTTTGTAATTCCATCCCTTGCTTTTTCCCACCCTCATGTTATCTTCCTTAGTTCCCTTCTTAACCTCAAATGCATAAAAACAACTGCAATCTGTTATTGTCCGAAGCATTTATCTCAGTCTGTTGAGATCTTATTTCCAAGTATATCCTCTATTTGGCTCAAATATATTCTTATAAAAATTCTCTACAGGTTTGGATATTTCTTATGTTGACAGAACTACCAGAGTACCAAGACTTCTTTCAGCTTATTGACCTATTTTGCCCCAAATCAGAGGTCAGTGGGCAGCCAGGACTCCTTCTGATACACCAGAAAAACAGGGACCACATAAGGAGTGGCATTCTTACTATTACTATGACCATCAACAGGAATCCCATGTATCATCCCCATGGTCTATTCCAGTATGAGTGCAGAATTTCAAGTATTCTTAATAATGTTCTATTAAAATCTCTTGATTCATTTGTAAATCCTTCTGGGAATGATAGGGAATTTCTTAATATGAGCTAGGAATGACCTATATCATGTTCCACTACATTCAGATCTCCCTTCAGGATTCCTGTTTGGAGTAAACAGTAAAACAGATGAAGGTCCCCAGACATAAGGAGAATAAGCAGCATGAAAAAGAAAAGCAAATAAAAAAATATGGTTGTCATACTCATTGTTAACCTCTGAATGGATTATGCCTCAGTACAAATACCCAATCAAGACTATGATAGTAATAAATCCTTTCTGTTGGTTACAATGGCTAAGAGAGAAGATGATAGGGTATGACTTTCCCACCTAAGTCTGATAGACTAAAGATACCCATATTTTAAAATGTGTGTGTGTGTGTAATGTCTCAAATAGTTTATCCTACTTCTACTATGTGGCTTATCTTTTCAGTCTCATAATGTCTTTTGGTGAACAAAAGTTCTTAATTTTATCGAAACCCAACTTATCAGTCTATTTGTATGGTTACTGTTTTTTGTGTGTCCTATTTTGGAATCTTTATCAATTCCAAGGTCCTGAAGATATTTTTACAAATGGTCTTTTGGAAGCTTTATTGCCTTTTCTTTTTACTGCACCCAAACAGGCCTCTTTGGGGGGAAATCTCAAGACAGGTGGCAGACAAACCCTAAGGGAGAGAAGATGTTTCCTCTACCAGCTTCCCTGCAGCTGCTGCATGGACAACCCAGGATCAGCCGGTCAGATGACCCTGTCTGAGCTGAGTTGACAGTAAGTGCCACAAAAGTACAGGGAGAATTGGAGAGCATTCACTGAGGCCCTGAGGGATCCCAGAGTCTAGAATCACAGGGGTGAGTTTCTGGAGGAGGGCAATCCAGTGGCTAGAACTAGCTGCCATTAGCAGTGGGGCCAGAATGGCATCCTTAGAAGTGTGGCCTTGGTTGCAAGTTTTCAAGTGTAGTTCCCAGCCCTCCTGTAGATTTTGTGATCTACCCCATGCCCTTCCAATGAATCCCTTTCTTTTTTTAAGTTAGCCTCAGTTTTATTTAAGATCAAGAACTCTGTCTGGTAAAAGCAACAAATTTAAAACTCAAAAAAAAAAAATAGAATAGTCAAGAAAAATACATGCCAACTGGAAGTTTAAAAGTTATACATATCATCATTCACTGGGATTAAAGCATTTCTCAGACATTTCCCTAAGCTACTCTGTGGTTGGAGACAGCTAATTGGAAGCCTGTCCAAGGGGTGGGGGGTATGGAGGCTATCTGCCAATTTGTGAGATAATGGCTAATTCGGACACAGACCCCCACTCATGACCCCATCCCCCAACCATCCAGGGATGGCTACAGACATTTTGCTGGACCTATTCTTCCTGAAGAGCAAATCAGTAAAATAAAATTCCTTAAATGATAAACTACATTAAAAGTTAACAAAAATCCCAAATGGTGTGGAAATTATGTCTTAATTGAAAGGCCATTTTTAAACTCTTTATAAGACTTTGGAGCATTAATATCAAGCAGGAGGAGGTGAAGAGCCTTGTGAGGGAAGGAAATACCCCTGGAGTTGAGGGTTTCTTTTTCTTTTCTTTTGCTAAGGGATTCTCTGCAGCCTGGGGTGTGATGTAGGTAAAATTTCAATCTTTGTAAATGCCCAAATCATTTCCCTCCTCTTCCCTAAATTATTACTCTAAATATATTGACCTCACCATGCCAGTGTTGTTCTGGAGCCTCTTCTGAAAGCCTTCTATCCCCTCTCCAGATTCCACCTGTACCCTTCAGTCCTCGCACACATACCTTCAGGTAAATTCTCTCTCTATCCTCTTTATTCCCATGGCATTCTGCACTAACTCTTGCATAGCATTGCTCACACTATTCTATAATCATTGGTTTACTATATGTTACATGCATTAGGCTGTGAATTTCTTCACTTGATCTTAACCAAAGGCCAAGAAACAATTAGACTGTGAATTTCTTGAGTGGGGGTCGCGTGTCATTCAGTCCTGTGGCTGCAAGGACTGACCCAGAGGAAAAATCCAATAAGTTCAAATGAATAAGTAAATAAATGAAGTAATTCAACCAGCCATCAGTGCTCAAACATGAGCTTAACTAAGGTGACCACCTAATTTATTCTCCTAACTGCGGTCCTATTGAGAGTGTAAGGGGTCACTCATTGGACAGATCACTGGGACAACATACATTCTCCAGGACTGCTCTGAACAATCAAGGACAGCTCTTCACTCTAGCTTTAGCCCATCTCATCCAGTCTGGTTTTCCCTCCTTTGACATTGTCCAGTGGAAATGAACCATAAACACTATCCTAGGTTGCCTCTGAAAAACTAAAGGTTGTGCCCTAATCTTTGATATTGCACATTCTGGGTAGTGAGGTGGGACTGACTTTGAGTTAGAGGTCAGAATTAGAGATGATGATTGAAGAGTCATTCTTATTCATGTAGTGGAGTAAAACAAAGCCACAGAAAAAAGGATGAGATCCAAAAGATAGCATATTGGCTGAGATGACAGAGGCTCAAATTCAGGGCCCTGGACACAGGACACACTTTCAAGAAAGAAGGGGTTGAGTGGAAGGCTCATTACATCATTTCACATATGCTATCACATTTCATCCTCACCCTATGAGGACCTATTAGATAGGGAGTAATGTTATTCCTAAAGTATGGATGAGCAAAATGAAGCATGGAGCTGAAGAGACAGCTTCTTAGGTCTTCATAAAGTGACAGAGCAAAAATTCAAACTGGGGGAAGCCGGGATGGCTCAGTGGGTTGAGCACTCACTTTGCAGCGCCGGGGACTGAGGATCGAATCCCGGCCCCGGCCCGTGCGGACCCATGTGCTGAACTGGGGAGTTCCCCCAGTTCAGTTCTCTCTCTGTCTCTGTCTCTGTATCTCTCTCTCTCTGTCAAAAAATTAATAAAATAAAGAAATAAAACTTAAAAAAAAAAAAATTTAAACTGAAGCCCTGACACTAAAGCCCAGGATCTTAACAAGGATAGGAATACAAGAAGGGAGAAGTGTTAGGAAGAAGGGAGTGTTCATTACTGTCAAATGCTCTGAGAATATTTTGGAGAACATATCCTCTGAATAATTCAGGGACAACAAAGAACTGGAAAAGGCCATTGCATTTAACAACTGGGAGATTAGCCGTGGCCTTTCATTGGTCATATCACAGGAGATTAATAGAATGAATTAAAGGGGTGCAAGTAGAGACAATAAGTAAATTAAAGATAATCACAGGGTTAGAACTTTATGAAGCGTTATATATTTATAACTATATTTATATATTGTAAATATCTGTGCACATGTATATATGTATCTATGTATATAATAATTGAGTTATATTATCTAGCCTGATGTTAGGATTTTGTTGAACAATTCTTGGATAATTTCTTTTCTGTCATGCATGAACAAACTGAAAAATGTAATAAAAAGGAGCAAACCTTAAGCTCTATAAGGGCAGGAGCCATGTCTCCTTCATCACCAATTCTGAATTCAACTCTATATTCAGATGAATTGATAAATTAAAAAATTAATAAAATAAGAAACAAATAAAAGAGCAAGGCAAGTCAAGGCAAGAGAAATGGCCCATGTTCACTTCTTGCTTGTTCTTTACTACCATTAATACCTATTTGCCAAGACACAGAGAACCCTTTCTGTATTTTGGCTTAGGGTCCTATAACTTAACTTGTGCCAATGGATACAGTATTTTATCTTTTACATTTTTCCCCAAATCCTTTCTTTACCTCTCGTTCATCTTTCCCCTGTTAAGTTAACTTTAAAGATTTATTTTATTATTTTGAGAGAGAGACAGAGAGAAAGCGGAGGGCCCAGAGCAGTCTCCATAGTTGTACATCATTAGTTGTGACATGGTTTCATTCTACACAGGTGGATGTGGGGCTGCACAGGGCTGGAACAAGAACTCAGGGCCTCCTACATGGGAAGTGAGAATCTTCGCCACCATCCCAGCGATTACCAGCTGTGACAAAGTTTATCATATAGGTTTGCACGAGCTGGGGCCAGGATTTGATCCCTGGACCTACTGGTTACAAAGCAAGTGCTTAACCTGCTGAGCTATCCTGGTATTCCCTCTTAAGTTAACTTTAATTTCTTCCATATCCTTAGGTTTCAGACCTCTACAAAGGGACAGAGTCATGCAGTTCTGTCAGGAAACATTTTAAAGAATGAATTATAATATGAAATCAAGGGTCCCCAGAAGATGCACTAAGAAACAGTGGTGATTTACCCACCTTTTGAGATAGAGAACACGTATCTTACTGTCAGGCATTTAGCAACAGAGAAGTCAAGAAAGAGATAATTATTCTATGAATTTGGTGGTGGTGCCCAAACAAGCCCACAGAAATGCAAGGCCTTAAATATAATCCCAGTAACAATGAGTGAGAGGAAATTGACAGAAACCAACTCTGACTTAGATAACACATGGCAAGAATCAATAAAAGGGCAACAGGAATTAAACAACTAAGCTGATAAAAGGATAGATCACCAAGGAGTCTGGGTTTTGAAAAAAATCTCTAGGGAATGTAGCATATTGAAAGGTACTTGATGGATCTGTTTTCCTCACAAATAAATAATTCACTGGATTTAGTACACAACTCTCTATAAACCCACATGTGCTACCCCCACTTCCACCAGGCAGGGTCTTCTTTATATGGTATATCAATTTGCTGTTTATATAATGTTTTTAGATAAAACACTGTACTTTGGGCCTTGAAAAAGATATTGAAGGGAGGTGTGGAGGGGAAGAAAGGAATATGGGAAAGTAAAAGAGGTAAACTCTAATTTTCCTATTTTGTTATTTAGCAAAGGAGTGGATTTGATGGATATGACTTGCCTTGGGTTTTATTTGGGCCACCAATGTCATTTTATATCAAACTTTATAAAAATACATAAATATCTAGCATTATGAACACCTCTTAACCCCAAGTACATTCACAATAACAAGAGCTACCATAAGACTACCAATAATAATAGCAAACATATATAGTACTTACTATGTGCTAGACCTTTTTTATATTATATTAATTCACTTTATCCTTCCAATAACCCCATAATGGTGCCCAACTGCAAGTTCAGGATTAAGCAAGGTATATATTTTTCTTTTTCTTTGACCCAATCTCCTCCACCTTCTAAGCTCCCTGGAGTCAGATCAGGAATTAGAGGAAAAGTAGGCAAATACTTTTCTAACTTAGGTGGGACTGTTGATAAATTTCCTTTGATTGTCAATGTCCTTATTGATGCAGAAGCCCAAATCCTGTCCCTCTCTTTCACAGAATGCCTAACACACAGGAGAGGACTTGTGCCAATGTCTCATGTCCTGATGAAGATGATGTTCTCTTTAGCTGACCTCTTGCTAACTAAGGTCTTGCTTCAATTAGGAAGCTCTAGCCCAGGGATGTCCAATCTTGTAGCTTCCCTGGGCCACATTGGAAGAAGAAGAATTTTACTACACTAACTAATACACTAACACTAATGATAGCTGATGAGCTAAAAAAAAAAAATTTGCAAAAATCTCATTATGTTTTAAGAAAGTTTACAAATTTGTGTTGGGCCACATTCAAAGCCATCCTGGGCCACAGGTTGGACAAGTTTGCCCTAGGCTGTTCAATGAACTCCCTGTTCAGAAAGTAGCTCTTGTACAGTGGTTTCTTCAAGAGAATTTGTGTCTGATCACCTCCCGAACCATCCTGGTAGCCCATAAGCAAGCCACTAACCCTTGGCCACCAAGTGAAGTGAAAGTCACTCCCTCAGCTGCCCTCTGTTCAGACAATCTTCTCCATCATTTCTCTGGACAGGAGTTTACAGACTCCTTGAACTTCAGGTGACCTATGAGGGCCTCCTAAGAACTCTTTCAAGCCATACTCAGCCAGTAGCATGGGGAGTGAAATGAGGGTATCCCTTCCTCTTTAGCACCCCAATCTCTCTTAGTCATTCTTTTGGGATGCTCCTCACTTGGCTAAGGTAAAAGAAAAGCATCCCTGACCTCCCCTCTGCATCCTGTCTGCTTACAAATTCTAATCTAAGGTTCTTCCTTAAGACTCCCTCTAAGCTTCTATTTTCTTGGCTTTTGGAGAAGATGGATCTGACATCAGTTTGGCCACCTCTTAGCAAGCCCTTCTCAGATCTCTTAAAATATATCAGCCATTTTCCCAGTTTTGTCACCATTCAACATCCTGCCACTCTCACTTCTAATCCTCACCACATCCTGTAAGGTGTGTGTTTTTCACAGGTATATAATGATGCTCAGAGACTTCTCCAAGATCATCCCTTTGACACTGGTGGAACTTGGTTTTGAACCTGAGATGCCTGACTTCAAAGCCAGTATACCATGCCTCAAAATGTTCTGGCTCACAAATTAAATCAATCAAAAGGCATTTTTTTTTTTCATTCTCAAGATAAAATATTGGACAGACCCCCAGTGAGCTACATAGGACTGCTAAGTCCTGTTGCCAGAGAGATACGGTATCCAGTCAAACTGTCAAATTACTGTAACAATAACAAACAAACAAAACATTATCTGCCAGGGAATATAGCAGCAGATTAAGGGCAGTCATTTCTGGTCTTTTCACAGTGTCTGTCTGAGCAAGATATTGAAAATGTTAACCTTCATTCCATAAACCTCTGTCTGGAAAGTAGCCTCATTTTTGTTCTTGCTGTCTTGCTCTGTCTCCATACACATGTCTGGTGACATGTCAGAGGCATCTTCCAAAACTAGAGAAAGCACTCTCAGGAGACAAGGGGGTTGTGTTCCCCATGTTTTCATGACAACAACCCACTTCTTGGCCCACAAGACATTCATACATCTTGACCCCCAGACTCTGTAAATCTGACCACGCCCACCGCTGCCAGCACCCTACCTTTAGACTTCCAAACCAAAGACAGTGTCTTTTACTCCAAATGGCTGCCATTATGTCCTTTCTAAGTAAATGGTATACAAACCCGGCTACATAATTTGTGGGGCCTGGTACAAAAAGGAATGTGTAAGGCCCTTATTCAAAAACTATAGAAATTTCAAGATAGCAATCACAGAACATTAACCAAGTGTGGTGTCCTGAGTGACTTTAATTAAGACCTTCACCGGCTGTCATTGGAGTTTACTGTCTTTTCATCAGTGCCCTCACTCCACTGTGGGTAGCTTGAAGGCAGAGAATGTGCCCAGTAGGCTTTCAATAAGGATTAAGTGAGTAAATAAAAGAGCAAGAGTGTGACATGTCTCCTAGAACTCCAACACCTTCAGTTCGCTCTGCCTTTGGAGAATGGAAGGGGCAGGGCAACCCACCTGGAAGTTTGCTGGGATGAGGGCCCATGGGGTACATGAAGCTGGCTCTGGGCACCACTGTCCACCAGTCACTCAAGCCAGGAACCAAAACTTCTTAACTCCTTCCTTGCCACTTGCCCACTCTTACTCCCACACATAAACTACCATATTCTTTAACTCCTTAAAGGCACTTAAATCTGAGTACTTCTTTCTGTCCCCACTGCCACCACCTCACTTTAGGCCTGCCTCATGTTTTACTCGGTGTATTAGTTAGGGGAAGAGGCTGAGCTGCTGTAATAGACAGGCTCAACAGTGCTATGGTCAGAATTTAAAACCAGATTTGTCTCACTCCACAGCGCAGGTCCTTAACCGATACCAGTATTTTCTAAGATGTTAAGAAGTTCTTAGAAGTGGGAATAAAAGAGTTTAACAAGGATCTTTTGGATGCAAGTGATAAAAACTCAACTTAAACATAAAAAAAGAAGGAAGGGGGTGAGGTATTCATTGGTTGCCATAACTAAGAGTCCAAAGGATAGCTCTTTCCAGGCACAGCCAGGTTGGGAAACAGCATTATCAGGGATGCAACTCTTGAGTCTGCTCTTCTTTGTTTGTTGGCCTCATTCCTTCCTGTTGCAAATGCCTTTCTGCAGGCAGCAATGAAAGATGACATACAAGTAGCCCTGGCTCACATGATCCTTTGGGTTCCAAAACCTGATTCTCAGCTTTGCAGACTTGGATCTTTGATCAGACCAGGGACAGGAGTTGATGGGCTTCAGGAAAGCCAATTATGACAATGACATAATTCTCACAGAGTCACTAGGATGTTGGTATATTAGTATACAGTAAACATTTCAGATCAAGACTCCCAGTCTGGAGGCATAAGGTATAGACCATGTTTGCTTCTCTGACTGGGCAGTGGTCCCTGAAGCTTCCCTATAAGGCTGTAAGTGCTTTCCCAATAGACCCCCAATCCCTGGCAGACTTCCCAGCAGGCTGCTTTGCTCCTTCCATTCTCTGAGCTTGCAATGTCAGAGATGCATGACACTCCCATTAATTTATTCATTCATTTAACCCTTATGAAAAGCCTACTGTATAAGGCATATTCCCTGCTCCCAACTTGCTCATGGTGCGGTGGAGGAAAACAAGGAGGAAACAATAAACTCTAATACAGAGCAGTTGGAGGTCTTTCAGTACAAGATACAGTGGGGAATGCTCAGCACGATGTGGTTCTGGGCTGTTCTGACATTTATCACACTGCATTACATATCACCATATGCTCATCTGTCTGTTCCCTTATGAGACATTGAGCTTTCTAAGGGAAGGGACCATATCCTATTTCTCTCTGTAATCCTAGCACTTACTACTCAATATGGAGTTAGTAAATGCTAGATCCAAATAAATGGGAGTGAAGCTATAAGATGGAAGGATTCTTTTCAATATTTCTTAAACACCCACTAAGTCCAATGCTCTGGGGTGGATATGGGGGAAACACCAGGATGATTAACTTCTTGTTCTTATAGAGAAATGGTTCAGGATAGCAGATTCTTGGGAGGTCAGCTGAGATTTCTTAAAACCTGAATTTTTGTGTCCAAAGACCAAAAGTCCCCTCCTACTGACTCCTAGAAGAATGGAGCCTGAGCCAGTAAACTCATTACTCTTCTCTGCCCTGTAATTGAATAGACAAATAACTCTTTAGTTAGTCATTATGCTCTAATAAGAGTTAATTTCTGTACAAGAGGGTGGATTGAGTTTGTTCTCCAATTGTAACATTTGTGAAATTTAACTACAATTCCACTTATTAAGAGTCATTAGTGGTC
>PVKE010020656.1:0-27254 GCA_004027555.1 Craseonycteris thonglongyai | reverse complement strand
TTTTGATATTAGCCCCTTATCAGAGGCATTGTTTGCAAATATTTTCTCCCAGTTGGTTGGTTGCCTCTTTGCTTTGTTGATGGTTTCCTTTGCAGCACAGAAGCTTTTTAGCTTGATAAGGTCCCATTTGTTTATTTGTGCTTTTACTTCCCTTGCCAATGAGGTCATATTCATAAAGTCCTCCCTGAATCCCAGGTCCGTAAGTTTAGTGTCAATGTATTCTTCTATGCAATTTATTGTTTCCTTTCTTATTTGGAGGTCTTTAATCCATTTTGAGTTAATTTTGGTATATGGTGAGAGATCGCAGTTCACCTTCAGCCTTTTGCATATGGTTTTCCAATTTTCCCAGCACCATTTACTAAAGAGGCTTTCTTTTCCCCACTGTATATTTTTTGCTCCTTTATCAAAAATAATCTGTCCATAAATTTGTGGGCTTATTTCTGGGTTTTCAATTCTGTTCCATTGGTCCGTGGGTCTGTTTTTCTGCCAGTACCAAGCTGTTTTGATTACTGAGGCTTTGTAGTACAGATAAAAGTCAGGCAGTGAGATGCCCCCAGCTTTATCCTTTTTTCTTAGGATAGCTTTGGCAATTCGTGGTCTTTTGTGGAACATTTTCTATTTAACTTGTTTTTATATTTGTTGACAAATTTGTTCATAATATTCACTTACCTTTTAAATCTTTGCTGCATCTTTACATCTCCTTTTCATTCTTAATAGTCTTAATCATGTCTTTTATTTACTTTATTAAAGATTAGTCTATTTTAGTAGTCATTTCAAAGAACCACCGTTAGGCTTTTTTAGATCTTCTCTCATACCATTTTTTAAATTAATTTTTGTTCTCTTTGCCATTAACTTCTTTAGATTTTCTTTAGATTTATTTTGCTGTTCATTTTTAGACTTTATAAGTTATATATTAAGTTTAATTATTTTCAACCTTCTTTACTAATGATACACTGTTCTTTCATGAAGCATTTTAGAGTTTTACTTTACCCTGGGAATTCTACATTTTACACTGATTTGTCTAGATATTGGTCTTTTTAATTTTTAATTAATATCCCATGAGCCCATTCAGGCTGAAGATTCATATCTCCCTTTGACTCAAGAAAATTGTCTTCTATTAAGTCTTTAATTTTCCCACTTTCCATTGTTTCTAGAAGTTCTATTCCACAAGTTAAACGTTCTTCATCTTTCCTCTGTATCTAGGGATCTATTAACTTTTAGCTCAAATTTTCAATCTTTTGGCTTACTATTACAAATTATACCCACAAGAGAATGTAATACAAATTGATTACAGCTTTATGAATAATAGGAAAATGCTGCCCTACCCTTTGGCTTATTATTATAAATTATACCCACAAGAGAATGTAATACAAATTGACTACAGCTTTATGAATAATAGAATAGGAAAATGCTGCCCTACCCTTTTCTGGGAGGCATGCCAACCTAGTTCCTCATCCCCATGAAGACTCGGCCTCTCCTAGCCTCAACCTGTCGGAGGGTCTGTAAAGTGGGGGCAATCAGTCCGCCTCAGACGGCCATTGTGGAGCTCACAGCTATAAATCCCTGTCTAGATGGAAGGAGGTCACTGTTGTGCTTTAGGATCTCAACCTCCTACGCGAGTCCCAACCCCCAGAGCGCTCCACGCCATCGCTCGTGCTGAGCACGGGCAGGCTCGCTCGCCCCCTGCTGGTGAGCAGTAGCAGCGCACCTTATCCAGTCTCTTGCAGCCGTTGACCTGAAGGTTTGAGAAACCTTCCCACGCTAACAAGCATCTGTCTACCTCAGTGTCAGAGCTGTACAGGTAGCCTCGTGGGTGACCCGTATTTTCTGACAGGGGCTCACTGAGCTCCGTCGCAGTTTACGCAAAAGAGGAGCGGGGTGTTCCTGAATTTGTTCTGGACATTGGAGGACAGGGAATTGGCCGGCTTGAGTTTGCAGACTCTACTCTGTGCCCTTACCTGCTGGGCCACCTTGGCTTCCTAACATTTACTGGGAGCCATTTGGTTGTCATCTTTCTGAAACCACTTAATCTTTGAAGAAAATAGCCAAATACTAGGAGAAATAAAGTGCATTAGCTGAGACCAGCAAATAGTCCCACATTAACTTTTTTTTTAAAGGTCGTCATTCCGTCACTGCAGAAAACAGATGAATGTCCCACATCAGCCACCTTATAAGTACAGATGAAGAAGCAGGTTCAGAGAGGCTAGTTACCTAATTCAACGGCACCAAGTTTATTTGTATTTATATTGTTACTGCTGTTCATTTTCATTGTGATCATCACACTAAACGCAATTTTAACCTGAGGGCCTCCCGTGACCCTAATCCATGGTGAAATTCATCTCCCACATTCCTGCCCATTCACACAAAGTACTAAGCAGCTACCACATTCAGGAACCGGGCTGGACACTGAAGACGCAAAGGTGGACAGCACACAGGTCCCAGCCCTTCCAGAGCTAAAGCTCTGGTGGGGGGACAGACAGACAAGAAGGTATCATTAATAACAATACCATCTGTTATTAACCAGGCTGCACATATCTGTTGACCCTTTAGGAGTTCGGCGTGCATCCCAAAATAAGACAGAATGTCCGCCTCCTCAAAGCTCACACCCTTGCAGGTAATAGAGAAATAGGCCAAAATGCCAACACAGCACGAAGCAGCAAGAGTGTCCAGCATCTCACATTAGGGATCTCTGTCTTGGAAGATGGAGGCAGTAGTTGCCGAAGGTAAGAGGTGTGTGTGGGGTCTTTGGGAGTCGTTGGGCGATCAGGCATAGGAACACCCAGGGAGATGAAATGGCATCAAAGGCGGAACTGGGAACGGGTCTGGTGTGTTCAGGGAACAGGTGTGTTGGGTGAGTCAGGAAAATACCAAGGGAACGAGGGAGGGAGATCTAAGCGCACAGCATCCAGGACCTGGTTGCCAAGATACAAAGTTCTGGTTTTATCCTGCGGGTAGAAAGAAGCCAGGAAGGGCCTGACACGGTGTTTGTGTGCTTGATGGATTGTTTTCTTTTGTGTTCAGAAAGACTGCCCCATCAGCAGGGTGGAAACTGAAGGGCCAGCAACATGACTGGGAAGAACTTGGGTGGTGGACAATGGCAACATTAACTGGAGCCGTGGTGAGGGAAGGAGGGAAGAGACTAGAGTCAGGAGAGATTTACGAGCTCGGAACCGGGACACGGGCAACAACTTGCTTGCACATAATAGTCCATGGTTATTGAGGCCTCTTCCGCTCTTGGTTGGTACTAGGCGTTCCATCGGCACTGTCTCATTCAGTCCTCACAGCGGCCTTATCAGGTGTGTGTTTGTAAATCCCATTTTGCAGCATCTGGACACAGAGGCTTAGATTTGGCCTCCATTCTGCCCAGCTCCAAAGTGCAGTAGAGAGAGAGAGTGATGAGAAATGGAGTTAAGGGTTACATTTGCCTTTTAGTGAAAAACCACAGAAATTCCAGATTTGGGAATCAAGAGTATCAGTGATGAGGACGACTGTCAGCATTCAGTACTAAAAATGGACTGACGGATGGTAGTGGACAGCAGCCTTGGTTCACGCCTGTGCACACACACACACACACACACGTGTTTCACACACTCCTCTCTCCCTGTGGCAGTGACAGAATTACAGGAGCTGAATGAGAGATCAGGGCTGTGGGCAGGTGGGCGGGTGCCCACACAGCAGTCGTGGCTCATGGGTCACGCTCATCCCAGAGAGAGATTCTGGAAAGTACATGGGGCAGTGATGGGGAAAAGGAGGGAGCACTGGACCGGGGTTCACCTGTGAAATGGGGCACACTGTGCCCACCTCGCAGGTTCCTGGGAGGGTCACATGGGGCGGTGTACGTGGGAGGGCCTGGCACTCCTTGCCCAATACCGTGGACACGTCCGGGGATGACAACGGAGGATGTGAATGCAAATGCTGAAGATGGCTCATTGAGGATGACAACATCTCAAGTCACGAAGATTTCAACAGGCTGTAAGCTATGGGGAAACACGCTGCCTATCCCACAACAAGACAAACCAGAGCCCTGCGCTGAGGCGGAAAAACGGGCCGGGTGAGGAGAGCATGACGGCCTAAGACATGGGCCCAAGAGGCCAGTGGGGCTGGCGGTGCGACCCACAGGGTAGAGCAGTCTTGGCCACATTGCTGTTACTATCATTTATTATTGCAGCACGAATTCAGAGCTGCCATTTGCATGGGGCTCTTACATGTGTCACCTCCTAGCGCGCTAAAGAACGTAACTGGGGGAGGCCGGATAGCTCAGTGATTAAGCACTTGCCTTGCAGACCTCGTGGTCCCAGCCGTGCAAACCCATATGCTGAACTGCAGCACAACTGGTAACTGTCACAGTAGCTCAGAGTTGAAGGGTCTCACCTCCCAGACAGGAGACCCCCAGTTCGGCTCCCGCCCCGCACAGCCCCACATCCACCTGTGTGGAATGAAACCGTGTCACAACTAATGATGCACAACTATGGAGACTGCTCTGGACCCTCCCCCTTCTCTCTGTCTCTCTCTGTCTCTCCCATCTTCTCTCAAACAATAAAATAAATCTTTTTTAAAAAAGGACATAACTGGATAAAAGGAAGGAATTGCTCCAGTGAACCCTGTCCAAGTCAGGGGGTCCCCAGGTATTTTGTCACTTCCAGTCACTGTTGTAAAACGGACGTGAGCCATCTAGCGGACAGCCTGATGTTGTGCACACAAAGGGACAGAAGCTGGGCTCAGCGCTGGCACGCACGAGCTGGAGGACCCCAAGGAAGTGGCTTCATCCCTCCAGGCAGAGCCTCAGTCCCCTCGGGCCTTCTGCCCTCCAGCGCATCTCCGGGATTCAGTGAAATCGCAAGTCCCACGCGAAGAGAGCCCGCCGCCCGGTATTAGGCACTCAGCCGTCTCCGTCATCCACTCGCGGTGTCCACACCACGGGGCGGTTTCCTTCCGGCCCCTCTGTGTTCACACTCGGGGCACATCTCCCTCCTTCATACACTCCGCTCCCCATAGGACCAACCACTGGGAGCTCAGCGGGGTCAGGCCAGACAAGCCAACAGCAACAGACAAGTCAGTGGACCATCACAGCACTTGTCCCCACACCTGGTGATCAAAGCTCCTTCGCACCAGGAGCAGGCAGGACAGGGGCTCTCCTGACATTTATAATCTAGTGGGAAAGTCAGACAATAAAACATGCACTGATGAGAGAGAGAGAAATAATTACAAATGAACCGAGTGCCGAAGACAGAACAGGAGGCTGCTAAGTTGGGGGCCTCAAGAGCCAGAAGGGACACAGTGAGGACCAGGGTGCTGGTCAGAAAGCCCCCAGCCCCCTCCCATGGAGGTAACATCCACTTTGGGTACCTTACGGCTCTCGGCCACCCTGAGAACCCCAGCTCCCTACCGTGGGGTACACTTCTCACTCCAGCCCACTGGGAACGTCCCCCCCCCCCCCCCCCCAGATTCCTGCCACACTCCCCAGACCTCCTCCCAGCTGATACCGCCTGGGCTGGCTCCAAACCTGCTCTTGTCATTGAGGCCCTGCCCTCAGCAGGCCCCGCCCAGGAGAACCTGCTGGGCTCAGAAACACACCTGTCCCACTTCGGGGTGGCTGAGCTCCTGGAAGACGTGCACCTTCCCCAGTGCCACCCCACCCTCCTCCCGCCTCGGCCCACTCTTCCCTCCGCACCACACGTTCCAGAGCAGGGCTGTCCAGCCTTCTGGCTCCCCTGGGCCACACGGAAAGAACTGTCGTGGGCCCCACAGAGAACACACTAACCCTGATGAGCTAAAAAAAAGAAAGACAAGGGGAATCCGGGATGGCTCAGTGGGTTAAGCGCTCACTTTGCAGCGCTGGGGACTGAGGATCGAATCCCAACCCTGGCCCATGTGGACCCATGTGCTGAACTGGGGAGTGCGCCCAGTTCAGTTCTCTCTCTGTCTCTCTCTCTCTGTCAAAAATAATAAATAAGGGAAAGCCGGGATGGCTCAGCGGGTTGAGCACTCGCTTTGAGGCCCAGAGGACCGAGGATCGAATCCCGGCTCCGGCCCAGGCAGGACCCACATGCTGAACTGGGGAGTTCCCACAGTTCGGTTCTCTAGCTGTCTCTGTCTCTGTCTCTCTCTCTATCTGTCAAAAGTAAAATAAAAATAAATATGCACTGAAGATAAAATAATTACTCTCTATAAATATAAAAAGATATAAAAAAATAATAATAAATAAATAAATATATTTTTTTAAAGAAAGTTCTGTGCATAACTCTTGTAATTTTTTCAGACAGTTTACAAGTGTGTGTTGGGCCACAGTCACAGCCATCCGGGCCTCGGATGGACAAGCTTGTTCTAGACGTTGGTAAGAGCAGAAGACAAAGGCAAAATCAGATGCGGGAGAGATGGCAGAGAGACACAGACACTCAGCTAGCCTTGTGAGCCAAACCTGGTGGAGTTGGAGAGGTCAGGAGGGGGAGGGGACAGTGTGGGCAAAGCCCCCAAGGTGAGCATGTCAGGAGGCAAGCTTGCAAAAGGGCCACTTGGGCTCATTCTGTGCCAAAGGGCAGGGTAGGAGAGAGACCAGGGGGAGCTAAGTGCTGCTAAGGTGATTCACTTTACTCCGGTCAGAAAGCAGGGGCCATAAAGTGACTTTGACCAGAGGGGCAATAGGGACATGCCAGGCCCAGAATCCACGTGCTCCTTCCTATATCTCCATCCCCAGAGGAACTTGAACAGGTTTTCTGTGCCTTTCTGGGTTCGGTTTTCTGTAAAATCAAGGGGTTTGAGCACTTGGCTATTCTATTCTAGAGCCAAATAAAAGTTCATTTGGCATCTTTTGGTTTCCTCCAGCTTACAACTGTGCAAAACAACTGGCAAGATGAGCTCTAGAGACACACCCCCTGACCCCTGACAGTGCAGGGGGCAGTGAAGGGGGCTCCTTGGTGACCTGTTCCACATAGCTCCTCCCTGCCTGTCACAAGGCTGGGGCTCAGCCTTCTCCAAACTGCCCCCAGGCAGCTGAGGTTCATGCCCACAATGGCACATCCTTCCTGCCAAAGTCACATGGGAGTCCTAGCCACAAGGGTGACGGACAATACCTCCACTGACTTTAGTGGAACCATTTTCTGAGCCAACCATGAGTTCTAAGGCCCTGATGCCTTGAATTCACGTAATCCTCACAGGAGCCCTGCGGGGAGGGGAGGCAGTATGAACCCACTTTAAATGATTCAGGGGGAGTGGGCAGAATTTCTTCACACTAAGGATGCAGAAGAGGCAACTGGCTGGAATGAATGACTTGGGACAGTGTCTGCCTGCTGCGAGCCCTGAGTTCATCTCATTGTGTTTAAGACCAATCAGGGTGCATGAATTTGAGAAGACAGGAAACCCAGACCATGCTGTTGACTTGAGGAGGCCTTGGTGTGGGTGCTGATGGAGAAGGAGGAGTCTAGAGCTCCCCATGTAATGCCTGCCTGGGGCAAGGGCTGGGACTGGGGGAGGCCAGGGAGACCCTCCACTGAAGGCGACTGTAAGGAAGGCCAAGAAATCTGAGGGCCAGCCTTTTGCATGAGACCGTGTCCCAGCATCTCATGTCCACCCCTGTGGCTGCTTCCTGGGTGGGGGGCTGTTAAACTCACCCTCAATGCTGGTAAGAAAGGCTGAGGGAGGTTCCTCTAGGAAGTCCGTGCCCAGCCCCCACCCCAACAGGTACGACAGGGCTGGTAGAAGCCTCTGGTAGAGTGACCTCCCATCCCAGGGGGTTGTCCTTCCCTGGTTCACAAACCAGGTGGCCGGAGGGCACATGACAAATGGACAGTGAATCCAGTGAGGTCTGGGGTCCAGTCTCTGAAAAGCGGAAAGGGCTATAAAAAAATTTGAGGCTGTTAAAACCTACCTTGTTGCAAGAGATGTTAAAACACTCAGAAAGCAAAGATACGCAACTACGGAACCAGCTCAACAGGGCCCTATGCTAGTTAATGAGCTACCGAGTTGCAAGTGAGGTGTCCAAGCGTGTGCAGCAGAGAACTGTGACCTTAGAGCTTCACCCGGAACCAAAGTCTCACCCCCACAACATACACACACCGGAGCCAAAAGAGTAGGACACAGCCGGAACTTGAACACCGGAAGCCTTTCAGAAACGACGGGTCCGCGCTCCAGGAAGGTCCGGTCTGACGCTCCTTTACCATAGGTGGCCGTGCTCCGAGGTCCGCCGGTTAACCCCCCACCAGCGCCTCCACACACTGTTCCTCAGACCTCTTACAGCCCTGATCAGGGGGGTTGGGCTTTAGAGCATTCGCTTCCCGTACTATGAATGGGTGGCGCCATTCATAGTATGAGGGGGGACCCCCCCAAAGAGGGGAATTTGTTTTCAAGTGTGTGCTTATTCTTAGACTGTTAAACTTGTCACCTTCAGAGTCGTCTCCACGGGATGCAGTACAGCTATCGAGACGCTTCTTCCACGGCTCAAAGCGCTTTTGAACTCGTCGATTACGATGCCTCTTAGCGCTTCTGCCATGTTTGGGTTTCACCTCCACACCAGCAGGATGTTCCCCTTTGACGACTTTTTCATCCGAGGACACAACACAGAGTTGCTCAGGGCGAAATCCGGTGACTAGGGGGTGGGGCACGGGGGTCATGGCCTCTGTTTGGTCAGAAACGGCTGAGCGCGGCGTGGGCCACGCGTGTTCGCGTCACCCCGTCACGGAGCGGGCAAAGCGGCTCCACAGAACATGCACGGGAGCCGCGCGCAGCCTCTCAGCCGGCGGGCGCGGGATGCAGATGGGCGCCCAGGACCCGCACCTAGTGCGGAAGCCCGTGCTGCAGGGGCCGCCCTCCGGGCCACCCGCCCGGGTGTTTTTAGTTCCGTCTCATCAAATAGCCCATCTTTCTCCACTGAATTCTTGGTGTCTCGCGTTTGGCTCTCCTGGGCCCAGGTGAACGAACCCCTTTCGTTGTGCAACAGACGCGGTGTAAACCTGAGAGGTATAGGGGCGGGAAGTCCATGCTTCTGGCTCCTTCTATTTATCCCCCCACACACACCTTCTTCCTCCTGCCCTTGTTTCCAGACCAGGCAAAACAAGAGCCGGCTCCCATGCGCCCCATGAGTAGCGGGACTTGTGTCCTCTGTCTGAAAGGAGGGGCTTCCCTCTGGGCAGGAGCCCAGGCAGGGGCCGGGGCTGCAGCGTCCACCACTCTGGGTCCTCTCTCCGCGTGACGCCCCGCAACCAGGCCCAGCGGGTGCTGTGTGTGGCCTCGGCTGGGGCCTGGAGGAGTGCACAGTGCCCGCCCTCCTGGGACTCTGTGAGGAGGGGGACAGGGGACCCCGGCGACACAGCAGCCATTACAGACGAGTGACCACAGCCAGTTCTGAGCTTCAGGCTGGGAGGCCACAGGAACAGAGAGGACGCTGGCAGGACAGGGGACCGTCCAGGAAGGGTTCCCCAGAGAGGGCGTGACGAGCACATGGGAAAGGCAGCGGGCACTTGGATCCGCTCATTTATTTATTTGTTCATTCGCCCACTTCTTCCACAAACATCTGCAGCACATGCTGGATTCTGGACACTGGGACTGAGAAGCGGCGGACACAGAGGCCAATGAAACTGAGCAACCTCAGTACCCAGTCAAAAGAAAAGACACTTCCAGAGACAGTGAGGCCCTGAATAAACAGGTCAGCGTGTGAGCAGAGAGCAGGGCCGGGGGCTGCCGGGAAGACAGCAGGGGAGGGGCGCAGAAGGAGCCAGAGGTCAAACGGATCAGCCGTCATGTCACCCTGCTGACAAGCTGGGGGCCCAGAGGAGAGAAGAGGGGAGAGGGGGAGGCTGGGATGCCCGGCTGTGGGGACCGGGGACAGGGGGAGGGGAGTCGCTGGGGGGTGCCAGCAGGAGACGCTCATGCTAACCGGAGACAGGGGACAGATTGAGCCACGGGGACAGGAGGACTGGGGAGGCCCAGCAGCCTGTGGGGGAAGTGGGGAGTAGTCCCCAGGGTGCAGGGGCCCCCTCACTGTTTGAAATGAGGCCAGGTGCTGATAATGTTGTACAAAGCCTTCCCGGGAGACAGCGTGTTGCTGATGTCACTGTGTCCCACCAGAAGGTAGTTGGGAGTCAGGTGCCCCTCGTCCACTGCACACCGGATCAGGGTCTGAGCCGCCTCCAGCGCCTCAGCATTGGGGGGCTTTTCTGCAAACACAGTTACCCCGTCAATCCTCAGGGTCTCGAGGTCACTTGCTTGGGGCTGAGACAAGGGCCCAGATTCCGGGCCCCGCCTGCACCTCACCCCTACCCCCCACTGCAGCCACCACGCGGCAGCCAGCCAGCCAGGCACAGAGAGAGGATGCGCTCACTGTGCCCGGATTCCTCCTTGCAGAGCTTCTTCTAGAAAGTTCCAGCCTGCTCAGCATGAACCACGAGGCAGCCACGTCACCCCTGGGCTGGCCACGGCTTGGCCATGACAGGCAGCGGGGCTCCCCCACACTGTTGCCATGGTTACCGAGGCAGAGGCTGCATTGGCTGACTGAGCCCTAAAAGCACCAAAGTTTGCAAGGATCAGGCCCGCCAAGCTACACGCTTGCCTTGGGCACGGCTGTGAACAGACATGGGGATGGGTGGGCTGGGGACCGAGTCCTTCGAAGCTCACACTGCCGGGCACCACAAGGCTGCCTTTGCCCCTATCCTCCCCCAGCACTGGGCACGAAACTTCATCTCCCAGAGCCCCCAGCCCCTGCTCACCCCTTACCTACAAAGTTGCCCATGAAGGCGATTCCTAGGCCGATGTCGTTGTAGCCGTAGGTGTGAGAGCCCTGGCTGTGCCAGCCAGCCCCTTCATACACGCCTCCATCCTGGCCCACCAGGAAGCTAGGGTGGGGCACAGGGCAGTGGAGAAAGTTACTCCGGGAAGAAGGGCCGGCTTCCTTCATGGCTTGACTCATTCATTCGTTCATTCTTTTGTCCACTTAGATGTTGCCTGAACATCTCTTGCGTGCCAATGTGCAGAATAAAAGAGAAACTGAGCCACCGTCCCCAAACCCGAGAGGTGAGGTCCCACAGTGTCAAGCAATGATAACTGCAACCTTTACCCACTGCAGAGCAGCCTTTCTCCCCATAAAGCCACTGAATCTGACCCCTCCACAGTGACCAGTGACCACCTAGACACTAATACAATGGCAAGGTATCTTTCTTCTGGGTTACAATGACACTGTTGTCCACTCTCTTCCTGAAACGTTATCCTCCCTGCAAGCCACCACCTCCTAACTCTCCTCTGCTCTGCTGTTCTCCCTCCCATGCCTCCGCCAACTTCCCCCCCACCACCACCAGGAGGCAGACTCTCCCGGATCCCACTCTAGCCCTGTCTGTGTTCTCACTCAACATGTTCTTCCCAGACAATCCATAGCTTCAGTCACCATCTGTAAAAACCTATGTGCCCCAATGGCCCGTGCAAACCCATATGCTGAACTGCGGACAACTGTGTCCACAGAGAGGGCAGTGAAGGTTCTCCCCTCCCACGCAGGAGCCCCCCAGTTTGGTTCCCACCCTGCGCAGCCCCACATCCACCTGTGTGGAATGAAACCATGTCACAACTAATGATGTACAACTATGGAGACTGCTCTGGGCCCTCCCCCTTCTCTCTCTTGCCTTCTCTCTAACAATAAAATAAATCTTAAAAACAAGGACACAATCCTTCCACAGCCTTCAGCAGGGTCTCACACTCTTGCTTCTAACGTCTACTTTCCCAAGGCTACCTGCCGATCCTTCAAGGAGAACATGCCCAGGAGCCATAACTAACCCTTCACTAGGACTGAGTGACAGCCCAGAGTCTGGCACGAATAGACCATGACGTCTTAGATAAAGTACCTGGGACAAAGACAGGCTCCAGCCCTAAAGAGAAAAGGGGTCGCAACCCGGCCGGCCCCACTTACTGATACCCGATGTCACAGAAGTTCAGCTGGTCCATGTGGTAGGACTGTGTGTCTCGCACGAGAGTCCGGCAGCCCATGGAGTCATTGCAGGTGGCCCCCGCCGTGTGGATGATGACGACATACTTGGCTGGCAGGTCCATCTGGGGGCAATGTGCCTCCCGGGCTTCCCACGAGGCCCTCGGGATGATGTCAGGGCAAGCTGTGGCAAAGTGAAGAGCCAAGGGCATGGGCATTCATTGTCCCCACCCGCGGGCACCCCTGGGCACATCGTCACCCACACTCAGCTCTGGGGTTCTGGGAAAGGCCAGATGGGGGTCGTCTGGGGCGGGCGGCTGGAGCCAACCAACAGGGGCAAGAATCGACAGATTCCGTTGATCACACAGAGTTGTGGCCATGCAAAAGACAAAGTGTACCCGCCTGCTCACATATGCGTGGCAAACACATACAGGTATGTGTGCTGATGCAGCGGGGCCCATATGCCCAAATCAGCTCACTCCCTCAACTGACCGCATGTGCATGAAAGTGCAGCAGCCTCTCAGCGGGCACCCACGGCATGGGTAGATGCCATGGCTCCTGGTATAGGGATCTAAGGGATAAAGAGGTGACCTGCAGGGTCCCTCTCGAGGTCTGCCAGCCCCAGAGTTTCAGAGAGTTGGGTGACCAGTTGGCTATGGGCAGGAACCCAATGAGAGCCGGACTGCAAAGGTCACTCCCCGTGGCATTTGGAAATGACCCCGGGGGTGGGGGTGGACTGGAGGACCCCGCCCAGGCAGGCTGAAGGTCTTACCTTTCTTGGAACTCGCCTCCGGCAGTGGGGCCAGGCAGTTCTCGCCCTTCACGATTAACGGCTGAACGTACAAGGGTGACAGGTAGCCCTTCTGGACAGCGTAGGCGATCAGGCCCTCCATGGCCGACAGGGCAGCAGGGCTGGGGCTGTGGCCTACAAGAGAGTGACCTGTGGGGACACCTCGGTCTGGCCTGAGTCAGGGGACAGTGGGGGAAGGACAACATAGCCTGCTGGCCCCTGCAGGGCTGTTAGAGAGGGAGATGGGGCATGAGCTCGTCCCCCAGGTCCAAAGCCTGGACAGAGTGCTCTATCGAGTGGCCCAGGATGAAGACCTTTCCCAACAGCCCACCAAGACGTCATTCACTTTTCTCAGTGTCCATGAAGGAGCCGAAAGCGCCGCTACACTCAGGGTTTCCCGCCGGGAGAGACCCTTCTGCGCATGTGCAGACCCTTGACCGCCATTCACCAGGCTCAGGGTCTCCCACCGGAAGGGGCCCTTCTGCGCATGTGCAGACCCTTGACCGCCATTCACCAGGCTCAGGGTCTCCCACCGGAAAGACCATTCTGCGCATGTGCAGACTCTTGACCGCCATTCACCAGGCTCAGGGTCTCCCACCGGAAGGGGCCCTTCTGCGCATGTGCAGACCCTTGACCGCCATTCACCAGGCTCAGGGTCTCCCACCCCAGAGACCATTCTGTGCATGTGCAGACCCTTGACCTCCATTCACCAGGCTCAGGGTCTCCCACCGGAAAGACCATTCTGCGCATGTGCAGACTCTTGACCGCCATTCACCAGGCTCAGAGTTTTCCACCGGGAAGAGGCCCTTCTGCGCATGTGCACACCCTGACTTTTAGTCACCGCGCTCTCACCGGAAGGGGCCCTTCTGCGCACGTGCAGACCCTTGACCTTCGTTAACAGCCGTACTCCTCACCACCAACCTCGGAGGCAGACGCTGCTATGAACCGCATTATTCATAAAGAGGAACTTGAGGCTTCAAGAAGCAAGAGGCGGAAGATCCCACAGATAACAAGATGACACCCAGGTGGCAACACGTGGTTCCAAACGCAAAGCACACGGGGCCTCTGGCAGGCCGGGAACCGCCCCGAAGCCGGGAAAGGAGGATGGGGGCGCATGTCCTGCTTGCTCTCCTGTCAGAGCTAGACAGGGAGAGGCGGTGCTCATGGTCCCAGGAGTGAGAGCTGAGGCCCAGGCGTTTCCCACACAAGAGCAGAAGACCACGGAGAGAAGGCGGGACGGTGAGGGGCCCAGGGGCTGAGCAGGGAGCCAGGGCACGAGGGGGCTCCCCCGGCACGCCATGGACATCAGGAGAGCTGGTCGTCTGGGCCGGACCGTGCGAGATGGGGGGAGGCAGTCAGGGTGCCCATTACCTTCCTTGGTGCCGAAGAAGGCGAGGCCCAGGGAGACGTTGTTGTAGCCCCAAGTGTGCACGCCTTGCACGCCCCAGCCGACTCCTTCGTACACCCTGCCATCGTCCCCAACCAGGAAGCTGTGGAGCAGGGAGATCGGGCTCGCTGACTGACACTGAGGAACCACTTGTCCAAAGGGACAATGGCTTGAGCCACGCTCACCCCTACAAGTGGTGTAGTGCCACTCGCCAGGGGCAGAGACGGCACCACAGTTGTCACACAGCTGCGTGGCTTTGAGGAAATCGGCCTCGCTGCCCGGTCCCCTTGCCCGTAGCACGGAGACGGCCCAGGTCAGTGAGCCAGGTGACAAGGGGCCGGGAGAGCGTCCCAGCCGCAGCCCCGCCACTTACTTGTAGGCCACGTCACACCAGCTGTTGTGGTGCATGTGATGAGCCCGCAGCTCCCGCAGCCGCTGGCCGCAGACGGTCCGGTTGTGACACTCCAGTCCCGGGACGTCGTGCGTGACCAGGAAGGTCACCGGCACGGGCAGCGGGGCGCGGCAGCCCACAGCGCCTGCCCCCCACTCCTTGCGGGAGACAATGGTGGACACATCTGTGGGGAGAACAGACTCAGCCCCCCATGTCCTGTGGCTGCCACTTGAGCCCCCCCAATAGCAGGGGGCTGTCACTCAGCCCCCCATGTCCTGTGGCTGCCACATTAGCCCCATGCTGGGCTGTAGCTGCCCCACCCCACTCTTGCCCCTTTTATGTCCCCATTTTACCTCTACGCACCCCCAACCCAGAGTCTGCACCCCACACAGAAAAGCCTGGACGCTTGGCCCCGCCCCCTCTGTCTCCGCCCCCCCACCCCCATCCCAGCCACATCTGATCACGTGACAAGCCCGGCTGGTCCTCAAGCCTCCTCCGTGGCGTACCCACCCAAACTGCCTTTTCCAAACAGCTGCGACATGTTGCCAAGCAGGTACTGGAGCCGCTCCAGCATGTGGGTGGCTTGCGTCTTGTCCCAGGAGAAATCGCCTGCAAGGGGACATTCCGGTTTGCCCGGGTCCTGCAGGAGCCCAGTCCCAACCACCTATGTCGCACAGGCTCAGGCCAGGAGTGGCCAGCCCTCCACGCCCCCTGTGCCCCTGCAGGGACCCCTCTGCGCTGACCAGAGCGCCACCTCCAGTGGCAACACGTAGTGACTTCCTCTGGCCCCCGCCCCAGGCGTGCACATGTACACACCCTGGGAATGTGCCCCCACACTTCAAGGGCACAGTGTCCTCTCCTGTGGGAATCGTACCGCAGGGCAGTGATGGGCAAGACGACCTGGGAGGCATTAGAATGACCCCCAGGCCCTGGATCCTGTGGGAGGGAGCCTGGGGTGGGCCCGCTGTATCCACTGGCACCCCTGCCCTCACGGAACTCTCCCGTATTGACAAGCAGGAACGGGGTCATAGGGTAGACTCTGGTCTCCACACTAATAACAACACCAAATAGAGCCGCGGCCCCCACTGCTCAGGGCTCTGCCCTTCCCTGCACCCCTCCCTCCTCACAGTACATCGAGGACACCATCACCTCGTCTGTTTTCTGGTGGGAGGACTAAGGTTGAACGAGCTGCCTAAGTCATTTCAAATCCTTGCGGGAGGCAAGGCGAGGCTTCGAACCCCCGGCCTCAGACTCCGAGCTCTGGGCTCTAAACACAAAGCCTGCGGGAGACTCAAGCATTGGGAGGATTCCTGTGACATTCTCAGTTACTCTCTGATCCGATGAAGGAAGACTCACCGCAGGCCCTGGGTCCCAGAGCGGACAAGACAAGAAGCCACCACAGCATCGTCCCGTGGTCGGAAGATACCGGTGGGGAGAGTGTGGACTGCGGCCCTGGGAGACGCAGATGGTTAGCGACCCTGCTCACTCCTCAGACACGCCCCCACCCCACTGCCTGTGACCCTGCCAACCCCCCTCCCGCCACCCCCAGCCAGGCCTCAGGGTCCCCGCACAGGTCCCTCTGCTCATGGGATGGGTAAACATCCTGTTACCCTGGGCAATGCCCCTGCACGGAGCACCCACACGAACCCTGCAATGTAGGGGTGCTGACCCCCATTCTCATAGAAGACGCCCGGAAAATCCAGGGACCCACATGGAACTAGAGACGCCCGGGGGTGGGCCTAGTGTGGAAACCTCCCTCCTCGCAGGGCACAGGGTGGGACGAGGGGATGGGGGGGAGGGGGCAGCTCTAGGGCAAAGGCAGCCTCATCTTAACACTCCACCAGGTGGGTCCTTCGATGGGAGAGGGCTTCCCAGGAAGAAGCGCGCACGCGCCCACGCAGAAATACCTGGGGTCCCGCGCAGCCCGGGCGCCCACGGCTCGGCCCTCACTGGCCGGCAGCTCCTGCCTCACACTTGGCCTCCACTGTTCGGCTCCAGAGGCCACGGCGTCCCTCGGGCTCTGGCTTCCAGGACAGAAGAGGAAAGCTGCGCCCCAGCAGGTGGGCAGGAGGAGGGGAGCAGAGTTCCGAGGCTCCCTCTCTGTCCGCAGCTCCCAGATGAGCCCAGATGGGCTGAGCCCCAGGACCCGCCGGTGAATCAGCCGGGCGCCTCCTCCCCGGGAGCGGGCGCGATTGCCCAAGCTCCCTGGGCTGCTGCCTGAGTCCAGCTCTCGGGGAGCCCAGCCAAGCTGGGGGTGCCTGTGGGGCCTGGGAGTCTGTCCCACGTCTGGGAGCTTCCTGCCCTGGGGACAGATGGAGGGGGGGCTGTGGGCTGAGCTCCCCCAGCAACACCCCACCCCCTTCCAGCGGGGTCACCAGCGTGGGCAGGGTGGGGACAGAGAAATAGAAAGGTACATTCCAGGAGACAGCGACCATGTCCAGTCCCCCTCTCCTGACACCCCACCCCACCCCCAGCATCCACTGTCGCCCACCCCAGAAACTGCCCACAGACCAGGAATCTCCACCCCTCGCCCACTGGCCACTCCACGTCATCACTGAAACTGCTCCACGCTGCGCAGTGGAAACTCCACACGCCACTCCCCGTGAACGCAGTAGACGTGTGCCTCCTCTGGAACCTGGCAGGGCTGTCACCCAGACTGTGCAAGGGACCCTCCTGAGGGAATACCCTCAAGGGGCCATGGCCTCACCCTCAGGCCTGGGGCCCCCAACAAGGAAGGGGTCCTTTGAAGGCTCGCTTGTTCTATTACACATTGCAGCTAGCCTTTAAGAAACCTCCGCTTGTCCAGGGTCGGTGAATTATCGAAGAAGAATGTCCACAGTGGGTTTTAAAGACTATACACTTCCCTTTCCCAACTACATACTTAACCTATGTGAGGCTGGATTTTCTTCATCAATCAAAGCAACACGTACAACACATTAAATGCAGACATGCATGTGAGAATCACTGATCTTATTTTACACCACAGAAGTGCAAAAAAAAAATTTTAATTATGTCACTCTTCTCGCTAGCTTTTTAAAAATATAATTATTTTGTATTTTTTAATGTGTTGACATGAAATGAGTTTACTAATACAACCACTTTAGGTGAATTAACAAGTACTTAAAATTTTTAATGCCTGATATTGTAAATAGGAACAGATGTAACCCACATAAAGAGAAGCTCTTTGAGGTAATTAATTTTGAATTGTAAAAGCGTCTTGAGAACAAAAATGTTGAGAACCGGGGCCAACGAACGCCACGGGCTGTCCTGACGCAGGTGGGCCACAAGGGGGCAGCACGCGCTCGGCCTTCCTCCCGCAGGGCTGTCCCCATCTCCCTAGATCAGTGGTCGACAAACTCATCATCCAAAAGAGCCAAATATAAACAATACAAAATTGAAGTTTATTCAAAGAGCCATTTTTTTTAAACTTAAGCTTTACTTTAGTAGAGACATTTCTATGGAAGTAATTAGGATTAAAAGTACACTCTCGAGCTTGCCTTTACTAAATATGTCTTAGTTTAACGGTACATTAAATAAAACTTGATATCATACTTATATAAAGATAATATTTATTTTAAAATATAACAAGTTAAATAATATAAAAGGTATCCTTAAAAATAAAACTACAAATACTCCACTAATGTGAACAATGGCCTTACATTTCCTTGGAAAGTAAGGGTAAGTCAGGTTTGTATGTTGTTGTTTTTAATTTTAGGCATGATTCCAAGTTCTCATCGATAAGCCGATTTCTTAATTTACTCTTGATAAAGTTCATACTTGAAAATGATTGTTCGCATAAATATGTAGACCCAAATAAGGAAAGAACAGCAAACGCTAGTTTCTTCAGTTGATCATATGAGTCAGGAATACTATTCCAGGTGTTAAAAATCAACATATCTTCCCTCTCCAGATCTTTCAAAGCAGACCACTTGTTCTGTAAACTTAATTCACATTTATTTTTCTCCAATAGCTCTAAATCGGCACAAAGACGCTCGAATTTTGAGCTCCACAATTCTTTATTTTTTTTAATCCAGCAACTGCATTACAAAGCTGCCAATATCAATATTAAAGGGCAAAAAATTTATTTGTTACCGTGGCATTCAGAGGTTTTTTAACAAAGGCTAACGTCACTTTGCTGTTTCTAACGTCTTTGAACCTGCTGAGAAAAGTTTTCTTCATATTTAACAGTGTTGTTCTGAAATAGCAAATGTCAATATTAGACTTATTTTCTCGACAATATTTCAATAGGCATGGAAAGTGAATTAGAGTTTCTCTTTCAAAATCTTCGGCAAAAAGCGACAATTTGTTTTCGAATGAAATTACTTCTAACATCTAAAAAATTGTGTTTCCTTTTTCTTGTAACTTACAATTAAGCTGATTTAGATGAAAAGTAACATCCACCATGAAATAAAACTTCTGGATCCACAGATCATTTGTTAGCTCTGCATAGTGAACACTCTTCTCAAGAAGAAATGCTTTTATTACAGTAAACAGTGAAGTGAAACGTTTTAAAACGTTTCCTCTCGGTAACCAACGAACCTTGTTATGCAGAAGATCTGCTTACTCACTCTCTACCTCAATTAGAAATTCTTTAAATTGGCGCTGGTAAAGAGCTTTAGCTACAATGGAGTTGATCATCTTAATCACCAATTCCATTACTTTGCAAATTTCTTCAGGAAATGTCTGCGCACATAGTGCTTCCTGATGAATAATACAACAGTAAGTAAGTATCTCATGATTAATTTTTTCTTTCAAAATAGCGACAAACCCGTTTCTATTTGTAGTTAAAATACATTTCAGCAGGCAGCAATTCGACGGAGATAATGATACACATGTTTGCGAGCGACTATCCGTGCTATTGTTGCTTTCTAAAAATGTGCCTCTTTTCTGTAGGCTTGCGTTTCAAAAATGTTTACTCGTCTCTTACGAGGCAAGTTAATAAATAATATTCCGTGCCTGCGCTAAACATTTTGTGGAAGGGCCGCAGCCAAGGAGTCAAAGAGCCACATGCTGCTCGCGAGCCGCGGTTTGCCGACCACGGGCCTAGATCACTGCTCAGCGCCTCTTCCTCCTGTGCGCTCTCCCATGGTGCACAACCCCCTAACACAGGCAACAACAATCCTCTAAGTATAGGCTCCATCAAAGCTAGTCAGCCACATACTCATCCGCAAACGTTTATCAGACGTCTCGGACACAACGCTTACCATGCAGCCCGAGGACACACATGAACCCCCACTTACAAGGAGTTCATAACCTAATGAGGGACTAAGGCCAGTAATTAGAAAGGCAGCCTGGGAGTGCGCGTGAGAGCCCTGGATTGTACAGAGGGCTGTGCTCACATCCTTCAAAGGGAGCCCCCAGAGGCGGGAAAAGCCAACAGCACAGTGGATACTCACCAGAAATTTCTGGAATGATCTGGATACTCGGGGACACGTTGAGGACAAAAGCCAGGTTCCGCAAGAGAGAGGAGAGAAGGATTGAGAAAACAGAATCCTGGGAACAGAAATGGAAACCCCCATTTTTTTTTTTTTTTAAGATTTATTTTTATTGTTTTTTGACAGAGAAGGGGGAGGGCCCAGAGCAGTCTCCATAGTTGACATTAGTTTTCCACATAGTTTCACTCCACAGGTGGGTGCGGGGCTGCGCAGGGCAGGAACTGGGCCGGGAGCCTTCCACATAGGTTCCGGCAAGAACTGAACTGGGGGCACACCCCAGCTCAGCATGTGGGTCCACACGGGCGGGGGCCGGGCCGGGATTCTATCCTCGGGCTCTGGGGCTGCAAAGCGAGCACTTACCCGGCTGAGCCATCGGGGCCTCCCCACCCTAGGTTTTTTTTACTTAGAAGGTAGAGTTTCCCAGAAATCACAAGGGTTAGGAACAGACAGCAGATGGGGGGGTCAGTCTTGGGGACACTGCAGGCCCAGGAACTAAGGAGGGGCCCTCCTGGGGGTGCAGAGCAGGAATTGGGGCTGGTGTGAGCAGCGCATCACAGGACCCAGGATGGCGGGTGGGTGGTGGGGACACAAGGGGGGGATGGGACTAGAGGGGAAGGCGCTCCCGGGTCCGCGTGCTGACCTGTTTTTCACACAGCCCAGGAAACTAGACTCTTCTCCCAATGGCCACCGGCAGAGACACTGCTCAGAGCCCGTAAAACCACCCCAATGCCTGTCCTAGAAGGAGGTTCTGAGTGTCCCGGAGCAGACAACCAGCTCCCACCACCCCCGTGAGGCCGGGTGCGGTTGCCTGTGATGGAGTGGGCAACGTCCCCCGGCCCAGGCGGGGACCTCCCCGGCTCAGCTGTGACCTCCCGAGTCCCTGCCAGCCCGGGGCTTCGGAACGTGCGGGAACCCACTGCCAACATGGGCTGCTCTGTTCCCAAGCCCCATCCAGCCGCCTGCTGACGCTACTTCTGTGCGGAATGGACACATTCAGAGTGACTACAGAGTGACAGCCGATGGCGCTGCAGCAAGTCCTGGGCCACAGGCCTGTGCTCATGTCACACTCCGCCTGCCTTCGTGCATCTTAATCCTGCAGCATTTGTTCCTTCAGCAAATGCTCGGCCCCCGCGCTCCGAGCCAGGCTGCAGGTGCGCCACGAGGTTTACGCGCACACCCCTTCCCCCACGGGCTTCCACCTGCACACGCCGTGCTTCAAGGTCCGTGTCTTCATTTTCCTTTCAAATTAGGTGACAGCTTTTATAAAGCAGGAGCCCTCACAGAACAATGCAGGCATCCCGGACCTTCGGGGAGCCCCGTCCACTTTCCCACGTGGCCGCCCTGGCCGGGGTGCGGAGAGCATCAGCTGAGGTTCCTCTAAGTTAGGAACGCTCCCAGTCACCCATCTCCACCGCTCCCTAGTGTCCCCAACCCGGAGGCCCCACGGCAGTACCAGGTCGCCCTGTTGGTGGTGCTGTTGGCCTGCCCAGGCCCCGCCGGCACCTTGCTCCTGCAAACCCACTCAGGTCCTTGGTCGAGCGTGGACCGTGCTTGGATAGGGACAGCAGAGGGCGCTGTGGACGCGCCCAGGCACCTGCCCCAAGTGCCTGAAATCGATTTCCTGCTGGGGGGTCGGGGGCTCGCTGCCCTGGGCCTCCTCCATCCGACCAAACAATGGAGCCCCCTCCCCGTTGGGGAACGGCCTGAAGGCTCCATGCGCGCATTCCTGAGTCCCACCTGCGCTGTCCACCTGTCCGTAAAGGATCTACTCAATATTCACGCACTTTGTCAGCCGTGTGCTGTGTGCTTGGCGCTGTGCCAGGCCCTGTCCTGAGGTTCTAACCTATTAGGCATTCAGGACATGAGACTACGCTGCCCCCGGTATGGACTCCCTCACCAAGTCCCCAGCCTCTGGCACACAGTAGGTGCTCAACCGATATGAATGAACGAAGAGATAACTGATCGGAACGATGCCTATCATTTACTGAGCTCTTCCCACTTTACGTGCTGTCCCCATTCCCAAGGCAGCTCCGTTAACTGTCCTGTTTTACTGACGGAGAAAGTCGGGCACCAGGAGGTGACGAGGCCGGGTCGCGGGGCCAGTCAGCAGGCCCAGCCCCCGTTCCACGTGCCCTCTTGGCTGTGAAGAGAGGACGGGCCTGAGGCCCAGAGGCGGCACACACGCGGCTCCCTGGGGCTTTCAGAGGGCAGAGTGGGCTGGGGCCGGGGCGGGAGGGGAGGCTTCATGCGGACCCCACGAAAGGGCTGCAGGAGGTGATGAACCTGGAGAGGCCAGAGGAGGTGAGAGGTGGTAGGGAAGGTGCCCACGGGACACGTGTCCTGGGTCGAGGGGCAGGGGGTGCCGGTAAGGGCGCGATCCTGCAAATGTGAGGTCTCCCTGTGCCAAGACGCTAAGGATATGAACCCGAAGAAGAACACCCCCGAGGACCTACAGGCCAGACAAGGGCCAGATGTGTAAATCTCCACTCCGGGGAGCGGCTCCAGAATCCGGGTCGGGTCGGGAAGAACAGAATAGGCTTCCTGGTCCGGGTAGCATTTGAACTGAGCCGTGATGGGGGCAGGGCTGCACCCTATAATGGGGGCAGGGCATTCCTGGGGTTCAAGCACCAGAGACAAAGGCCTGGAGGTGCTTGATGGGCCCCAGGGGCCCCCAGGGGTGGGGCAGGGGAGGCTGATCAGACAGAACGGCCGTTCCAGAAGCTTCATGTGCTGTGCTAAGCCGCTCAGCCATCTCCCCTGAGTGATGGGGCGCCGTGGGCGGGGGTGAACAGCTCTTGCCCAAGAGGCCCCATAAAAAGCTGTCTTTGAGGTTATAAGCTCCTGGGAGGTGTGGCTCCCACAGAGAGCAGGACTCAGAACTGAATCCTGCTGTTAGGCTCCGTGAGCACTTAAGCCCCGGGGATCTGTCACTGAGACTGCAAGAGGGAGGTGTCATCCCAGACACCCTTAGCCAAGAACCGGGGCATCTGGGCCCAGCTCCTGCTATGTCACCAACCAGCTATGTGACCTTGCTCAGGTCCCTTCCTGGATGTCAGTTTCTTCATCTGCACAAGAGGATGACCCCCCTCCAGGGCCCTTCTGACCCCACCTCACCCTCCTGTGACTCTAAGAACCTCACATCAGCTCCTCACCCTCCTACGAGCACTTATCACGGAGCCCAGTGGGCAGGGCAAGGCCCAGCCATCCTCACTGGGCTGCCCGTGTGGGGGGGAGCAGAGGGGTCAGGCCCCCCAAAGCCCTCCGCCCACCCCCCAGCCACTGGCTCCCACAAGTGAGCAGGTTCCCCCTCAACGGGGCGGTGTGGGGCAGTAAGGAGGAGCAGCTTGAGGGCTGGGTTCAGGCAGGGCAGGGCTGTGGGGTGGGAGGGAAGTGAACTAACCACCCAGCTTCCTCCCCAACCAGCTCCAGGCCCAGGTCTGAGAATTTCACAAAAAAAAAAGGGCCCAGAACCGGTGTGAACACTTCCTGTCCCGCCCCAGTCCCCCTTCCTGGCAGGGACAGGCCCCTCGGGTTACCACACTGCTCACCTGTGATGCAATCTGCCCGCCAGAGGGCTGAGAGCCCCGTCAGGGCTGGTCTATAAATGCGGGGCCCGCGAGGTGCTGCCAAACCCTCTGTGTGGCTCCTGGGCTTGGTAAGTGAGCTGCCAGCCTCCGTGGGCAGGAGGCGGCCTGCCCTCTCTCACTTTACCCCCCTTCCCATCTTCCTTCCACCCCTCCTCCTCCTCCTGGAAGCCCTCCTTGATGGGTCCGCTTTTCTTGGCTTGTGTTCGGCTGGAGCCGCCCGGCCTCCAGTGCTTGGATTTTAGGGGTTCTGCGGGTACCCTAAACCCCCCTTCTCACACGGGAGGGGCAGGGGCATCTCGCAGGGAGGCAGCAGCCTGCACCTTTCTGTGTCCTCCTGGCCTGGTTCCTGAGAGCGGCCGGGTCCTCCTCAGCCCCTGACCCCCCGCACGGCCTCTGCTCCCACAGACGAGAGGACAGCATGGCGTCGCTGATGGAGTGCAGCCTGGAGACGGTCATCAACGTCTTCCACCAGTACTCCACGCGCCTGGAGCACCACGACAGGCTGAACCAGAGAGAGTTCAAGCAGCTGGTGAAGAAGGAGCTGCCCAACTTCCTCAAGGTAGGGCGGCCGCGGGGCTGACGGGCAGGGAGGACACCCAGCAGCCAGGGGCGCCCCGTTATTACGGGTGCTCCACGTTCAGCGGCCCGGGCAGAGCCGACTCACTGAGGCTGTGCCGTGTGCTCCGCGCGTCCCGATGGGAGGGACGCTCAGCAAAGATGTTGGCCCGTAACGAGCACAGAGAAACCCAGGGTCGATGGGTCCCCAAAAGAAAGAGATGGCTGATGAGGTGGGTGGACAAGAAGGGCCCGTCTGGGATGAGCACGTCCAAGCTGAAGCCAGAATGTGGGGCGACTGGCCACAGCTGGATAGACGAAGCCTCGGGTGGCCTCGGGGGCCCAGACCGGGGGCTCTTCTGATCCGCAGGGGACAAACAGCAGGCGGAGAGCCCCGCCCAGCACGGCAGGAACACAGCCCCCCGACTGTGTCCTGTATTTAGTCACCCATCTGAGCAGGATCAGGCAGGTCTAGGAAAAGGGACGATTCATTCCACCGCGTCCTTGCGGTTATCCTTACAACAGAGGCCTGAACTAAGAAGGGGGGACCCCGGGTCTCAGTCTCAGGTGCATCCCTGAGCACCGTCCTGAGGGGCGGGGGGGAGGCCCTCCCCACCCTGCCAACGCTGGCGGACAGGCCAGGAGGGGCAGCTGGGGCCTCGCCAACGATGGGATCTGGGTGTGACTGCTCTCCCCCCGCCCCGGGGGCCATGGCAGAATCGCAGACAAGAGGAAACTCGGCAGGAGCCCCGGGGCCTGGGGCACGACCTGGGCACCTCCGGGGTCCCCACGGGACTTAGCTGAGGGCCCAGCCAGCGAGCAGCAGCGCGGGGAGCAGCTGGAGCTCACTGCTCCCAGCCGGATGCTCCCCGCCCCTTGCACGCCCCTGCACACCTCATCGCACGCCCCCTGCTCTCCGTCCTGCCACAGAACACGAATCATCTTGCCTCCCCCCAGTGCTCCCCGTTACCGGGTCCAAAGGAGCGTCACTAACCTGTAGCCCTGAGGGGAGGGAGTGCGCAGGGGTGGACAGACGGAGCTGTGACTCACGTCTGGGTTGTGCTCCCGATAAACCGGCAGGTCAATGGCGGCGTGTCTACCACATGGGGGCCCTCAGTCACTGCTCATGCTCAGTGTTCGAATTGGGGTGCAGGAGCCCTGGCTTCTCCTGTGCCCGGGCCGTGGGGTCATCCGCTGCGCTTCCGGGCCCGGGCCCAGCCAGCCCTGACCGCCCTGTGTCCCCACCCACAGAAGGAGCGGAAGAACGACAAGGCCATCAACAAGATCTTGGAGGACTTGGACACGAACGCGGACAAGGAGCTGTCCTTTGAGGAGTTCTCAGTCCTGGTGGCCCGGCTGACGGAGGCGTCCCACGAGGAGATGCACAAGAACGCCCCCCCGGGGGAGGGCCACAGCCACGGGCCCGGCTTCGGGGAGGGCCGCGGCACCTGCCACAGCCAAGGTGGCCAGGGTCAGGGCCAGGGCCAGGGTCACGGTCACAGCCACGGTCACGGCCACGGTCACAGCCACAACCACTAACCAGGAGGCCGCCCGCTCGGCCCCCACCTGGCTGCGGGGCTGGGCCCGGGGTTCAATAAAGCGATTCAATAAAGCGTTGCTTCTCCTCCGAGCCAGGGCTCCGCGTGCTTCCTCCACCCGCTTCCCTCGCCGTCCTTGCCGGGGTCTGGCAGCCCTGCTGGCTCCCCGGGGCTCAGCCCCTCCACTCAGAACACAGTGGGTCCGTGGGTCCGTGGGAACCCCTTGGGCTCCCGTGCCTGACCATGTCCTCACCTCGGACCTCAGGACCCTCAGGCTCAGGTCCCCACCACGCCCTTGTCACCCCCTCCAGGCACCCCCTCCACACAGCCATGTCCCTCCTGGTGAGAACCGACCCTCCTGGGCTCAGGCCGTGTCCGGGGAGGAACGTGGGATTCTGGGCAGCGGGGATGCGGACAGACGGGTGTGTCTACCCGCAAATGGGGCTTTGCATCCACGGGAGCAGCTGCTGTCTCTTAAGTGGGGTGTCTCCCATCCCCCACCCCACGACACTGGGGCCGGTGCACACGGGTGAAAGCCGGGGAGCCCAGCCCACACCCCCCGGCCCGGGAGGAGGTGAGTCTCTGGGTGCAGAGAGCCTTTGGGGCCTGAACTTTCTAGTTCTAAGTCCCGAGGCTAAGCCCACCTCCCCGGGTGACTGAGGACCCTCCAGTCCCCGTCCGTAGCTGGGGCCTCCGGCCAGCAGGGGCCGCTCTCCTCTCTCTGCGGAAGCTCTGGCCGGGCCTGGCTTCCAGCTTCCGGCCTCCAGCTGCCAACTGCTGGCCTCCAGCGGCCTCCCTACCCAGCCGCCCCGGGGACCCCTCCACCACCGTTCCAGGCCCTCTGGCCTGAGAGCATCCCCCCAAGTCTCTTCCCCAGCTTAGCAGCAGGCTGGGGTGGGCCTCCCCAAGACCAGAGCCCAAATCAGGGGTGCCTGCCCTGCCCTGCCCTTCCAGCAGGGAGGAGGCTGGCCGAACTAGGATTTGGGGGAGCTGGAGATAGATCGACAGTCCTCTACACCCCCGACCCCCCGTTACAGGTGAAGGAAGTGAGGCACAGAGAGGGGAAGGGGCCAGTGCAGAGTCCTACGCGGTGGAGTTGGCCACGACAGAGAAACGGGGGGCTTGAAACCCATCTGCTCATGGGGCTGCACCTCCCAGCTGCGGGGTCACATACCGGGCCCCCCACACACACTGCCTGTCTGCAGGGGACCACGCAGGCCTCTGCGCTAAGGCCCCAGCAGCCTCAGCAAAGAGAGCCCCCCCCCATTTGAGGGCATGCGGGTGTTCCCAGGACCCGCTCTGGGCTGTGAGCTTGGGGAGCACAGCGGACCCTCCCCTGCCTCATTTGAAGACTCAACAGCTGGGGACACTCACCTTCTGACAGCCCCGCCCCCTCACCCTCAGGTCCCGGGAGGGTCACCCCCTCTGGCTGCAGCTCCGAAGGGGAAAGAGACCCAGGGTGGGAGTTGGGAGGCCCGGGCTCCATCAGGGGCCTTGCCGGAAGGACGATGCTGCCGGTAAAGTAGGGTGGGGGGAGGCTGGAGAGTGAGGGGAGGAGGGACTGGAGGGTAGTGTAGGGGTAGGGTTGGGGGTGAGGTAGAGTAGTATGGGGGTAGATTTGGGGATAGGGTAGGGTAGTATGGGGGTAGAGTTGGGGGTAGGGTAGAGTAGG
>PVKE010020655.1:5736-27364 GCA_004027555.1 Craseonycteris thonglongyai | reverse complement strand
TTCCATATAGTTTCACTCCACAGGCGGGCACAGGGCTGCGTAGGGCAGGAACTGGGCCGGGAGCCTCCCACATAGGTCCCGGCAAGAACTGAACTGGGGGCTACACCCCAGCTCAGCATGTGGGTCCGCATGGGCCAGGGCCGGGATACAATCCTGGGTCCCTGGGGCTTCAAAGTGAGCGCTTAACACGCTGAGCAATCCCAGCTTCCCGTTTTAACTTTTAACAGAGAAAATACTGACAACCTCACATAAATGAAAACTCTTTGGAGTCCTCAATCTAATTGAGAGTATAAGCGCATCCTGAGACCAGAAAGACTGAGAAATGTTGACCTAGTCTAATCTTCTATTTGGTGTTTGATTTCTGAACTGCACACTTTTCACATGTTATGCAAGTTTGGAATACTCCAGTGAAAGGGAGTTTCTTCCTCTGTAAAGTTGCTACCTTCTCATACAGTTATAAACCATGCTATCAGCTATCAGTAAAGTACCAGCAGCAATCATCAACTTCTTCCAAGGTGACCACTTACTGAGTAAACCCTGAAAACAAGGTTTACTGAGTATCACATACAGTAGTAGTAGGTAGTTAGGAGACCCATTTTTGATCAATGAAATAGAAGAGAAAGACTAATGAGGGGCTTCTGGGAAAGCTGTTCCTTCCAAGAACCTAAGAAGAAAAGTGCCCAGAGGTGCCTTTTTCAAATTTCTTCCTGTTTTCAATGGGTATGTGAGGCCTGGAACTAACTGGCTTTCTAATTGGCCTTCTGATTACCAGAAGAGACAAATAAGGTGGACGGTTAAAGAAGGTGGAAGGAACAACACAAGAGAAAACCTAAGGACATGCTGATAACCAAGCTGTGGAATGATTCTTAGAAATCAAACTGAACAAGAAAAATAAAGGTCCTTTAGGTTTAATCTACTGCTAGTTAAGATTTCCAGTTTCTTGCAGGCAAGAGTATTCCTAATAGATTTAACAATAAACTTCCTCATATGGTACTAATTCAGTTACCCACAGGTACAGTCTACCCACAAATACTAAGTAGTGTCACAGTCTTCATCGTACCCAAACAATTGTTCTAAATACAAATGGTCTTTCTTCAAAAATGGTTGATAAATATGGAACCCAATATTCTCTATTTCCTACCCTTTAGAGTAGAAACAACGTCTAGAATTGCAAGAATCTCCAAAGACATGAAGAAATCCAAGGAAGCATTCAATAAATAAGCTGACAGAGACATCTTACATTATTACTGGTTTATCAGTCTTTTGCTTTCATAAACAAATAGTATTTTTAAAGGCAGTTATCTTCAGCTACTTCTCTGGAATCCTTCTGGGAAATACAGAGGTTGTACACTCAAATGTATATAAGCACTAAGGGACTAATCTACAATGACTGAGGTGGGCCAAGTTAAGAAAAAATGGGAGTCTGAAGAAATGTTCTACTAGTACTTCAAAGAACATTTGCTAGTCAAGGCCAGCCAATTATCACTATGTAGGAATGAGGTCCCTGAATAGCCAAATCTTCCAATTTTGGAGGAAAAGTTAGAAATCAACACTACTTTGGCAAAGCTCCAATATTTGTTTAATGCTGGCAAAAGATTTAAAACAAACAAAAAACCCCATCCTGGGCCAAAATAACACATATTCAGGCTTGATCTCCCCTACTGACACACAGCATGTCATCTCTAAGTGTAACATTTACCGGTAAATACTAACAGGGGAAGCCGTGATGGCTCAGTGGGTTAAGCGCTCACTTTGCAGCGCCAGGGACTGAGGATCGAATCCCGGCCCCGGCCCGTGAGGACCTATGTGCTGAACTGGGGAGTTCCCCCAGTCCAGTTCTCTCTTTGTCTCTGTTTCTCTCTCTCTCTCTCTCTCTCTGTCAAAAACAAAGGGAAAGCCAGGATGGCTCAGTGGGTTGAGAGCTCACTTTGCAGCCCCATGGGCTGAGTATCGAATCCCGGCCCCAGCCCAGGCGGACCCACATGCTGAACTGGGGAGTGCCCCCAGTTCAGTTCTCACCGGGGTGAGACCCTGGCCCATTTCTTGCCCTGTGCAGCCCTGCTCCCACATGTGGAATGAAACTATGTGGAAAAACCAATGATGTACAACTATGGAGACTTGTTCTGGGCCCTTCCCCTTCTCTCTGTCTCTGTATCTGTATCTCTCTCTCTCTCTCTCTATCAAAAACAATAAAAATAAATCTTTAAATACTAACAACCCAAAAATATTTAAATACAACACAAAAAATTCTATTAAACATTACACGGATCAAAATATTGCAAAATAAATTCCAAAGATATATTTACAATGCTACTCATAGAAACTTAGCACCTATCTCATATGTGGACAAAGGGGCTCTACCATGATTCTGCTTACCTCCAGGAGCAGAAGGGTTTCCTGTTCAGTCCATTCTCTTCCAGCACTAGCACCTTTACTCTAAAGAAACAAAACCAGAAATTATTTACTCATTCCTAAATGCTGAAAATGGATCTCAGTAGGATTCCTTTCTACGTTCACGGGGCTATTTTATTAAAGCAAACCACCAAAATAAATCCCTGAGTAACAGGAAGAAAACACTAAAGGAACCTAAACTTCCGACAGAAAGGATGGCCTCTTTCAAAGATGCTTGTTGGGGAAACCGGGATGGCTCAGTGGGTTAAGCACTCACTTTGCAGCCCCAGGGACCGAGGATCGAATCCCGGCCCCGGCCTATGTGGACCCATATGCTGAACTGGGGAGTGCCCCCAGTTCAGTTCTCACCGGGGTGAGACCCCAGCCCAGTTCCTGCCCTGTGCAGCCCCTCACCCACCTGTGGAATGAAACTATGTGGAAGAACCGATGATGTGCAACTATGGAGACTGTTCTGGGCCCTCCCCCTTCTCTCTGTCTCTGTATCTCTCTCTCTGTCAAAAACAATAAAAAATAAATCTTTAAAAAAAAAAAAAAAGGATGCTTGTTGTCTACCAAAAACCCATAGACTATTGACATATTATTTACATTATTTTGATATTTGAAAATATCTTTTTTTTTTTTTATTGTTTTTGACAGAGAGAGAGAGAGAGAGAGAGAAAGAGAGAGAGAGAGAAAGAACTGAACTGGGGGAACTCCCCAGTTCAGCATATGGGTCCGCACGGGCTGGGGCCAGGATTCGATCCTCGGTCCACGGCGCTGCGAAGTAAGCGCTCAACCCACTGAGCCATCCTGGCTTCCCCTGAAAATATCTTTTTAAGTTACAAGGTACAGTGTCTTAAGGCATACCATAAATCAGCTCTAATATAACCATAATGCAAATACAGGATATTTGGTATAACTTGAAGGTAGTACTTTTTCCAAGATTCAAAGACAGACTGTACTACGTGTAAAGCACCCTACAGTATTTAAGTGCAATAAGTTCATGTTACCTCATTTTTATTTTTTTTTAAATGATTTATTTTGTTTCAGAGGATAGAGAGAGAGAAAGGGGGAAGGCCTAGAGCAGTCTCCATATTTGTTCATCATTATTTGTGACATAGTTTCATTTCACTCAGGTGGATGTGAGCTGCGGCGGGCTGGTAACAAACTAGGTGCCTCCCGCATCAGAGACAAGAAACTTTGCCACTGAACCATCTCAGCGGTTACTAGTTGTGCCACAGTTCAGCATATGGGTCTACAAAGGCCGTGGCCAGAATTTGATCCCTGGTCCTCGCAATTGCAAGGCAAGTGCTCAACCTGTTGAGCTATGCCAGCATCCCCTTGAGCTATCCCAGTATCTCCTCATTTTTAACATCTCTTAATCTTTTCCATGAGACCCCCTTACAACTTATAATTCATGTGAGCACTGGCAGTGCATAAAAGCCAAGTTTGTTTTATGTAAAAACTAAGATTTATCAATGGATTCATAGTTCTGAATCTACAAACCTTGCTCCATTCATAGATGTGGACAGGACTGAATGTGTGGTAGACATGACATTATTCTTTACCTGTATATGTTACTAATTCAAAATACACATTCTAACTTATCTGTTCTCTGAAATCTCTAATTTGGGAGATTACAATTTAATAAACGAAAAAAGTTCTAGTCTGTGATTTTCTTGTTTGTGTATACAAAGTTTCTAAAATATTTTATGCAACCTACTATACGCTTGATGTAAAAACAAAATTATGATTTGCTAGGTTTCCATGATATTCAATCTCTATCACTCTAAAATATATGCAAAAAGTGTACTACAAATGCTAGTCTATAAGCCAGAGAACAAAAAGATAAATCTAAGCATTACAGGAATAAAGTCCTAAATTATTGCTTTGTGAGAAAGAAAAGATGCATGCAGCTGTAACTCACAATATATTGCTTAGATTCCTTGACAATTACTTTAAGATAGGGGTGTCAATCTTTTGGCTTTCCTGGGCCACACTGGAAGAACTGTCTTGGACCACACATAAAATACACGAACACTAACAATAGCTGATCAGCTATAAAAAAATTTGCCAAAAAAAAAAAAAATTCTCATCATGTTTTAAGAAAGTTTACGAATTTGTGTTGGGATACATTCAAAGCCGTCCTGGGCCACCATGGGTTGGACAAACTTTCTTGAAGACAATAGATGGTTCATCTTTTAATGAATCAACCTCAGAAATGACCATTATTCAGATATGGAGCCTCAACAGGAACAAAGCTCACTATCATTTCACCTATATTCTGAAGAAGCCAAATCCAAATATAGGGAAGATCTGCACAACCTAGGAATAGATGACATTTATTGGATAGGTCCTCAGCAACCATTCTCCCACTTCTTAACCACAATGTAGGAGGAATTTTCTCCATTCCCTCAGCTTAAGTCAGTGTTCCTCCTCCCCTACCTTTTTCCTTATTCAGTGTTTCCCCTCTCCTGATGAAAGATGGCTCATGGGAGAGTATATAACCTCATCTAAGCCCATGAGATGTCTGCTGGGGTTAGCACAATTTTAGAAATTTACTAAGGTATAACATATACACAATAAAATAATACAAATTTGAAGTGCACAGTCTGACATAATTTTACTTGTACATCCACATAACAAACACTCTTATCAAAATCCAAAAAGTTCCTTCTCCTTTGAACTTCAAGTTTATGGTACCAATCCACAAAAATACACACTATTCGAAATTCTTAAGTTTTTAAAGTTTTTCTTGGATCTGAATTTTATATTAATAAAACCATTCAGCATGCAGTTTGTGAGTCTGGCTTCTCGGTCATTATTATGTCAATGAGATTCAACCACACTTTTATATTAAGAAGTAGGTCTTTTCGTTTCTATATAATGTTACATTGCTTGGGAGGATGACAGGACAGCTCAAGAGGTTGGGCATTTGCCTTGCAACCATGAGATATGAAAGCGAATGCTGGCAAATCCATATGCTGAACTGCAGCGCAACTGGTAACCACCGAGATGTGATGTGGGTTCTTGCTTCCCATGCGGGAGGTCCCTAATTTGGTTTCCACACCCCACAGCCCCACATCCACCTGTGTGGAATGAAACTATGTCACAACTAAAGATAAACAACTATGCAGACTGCCCTCTCCTCTTGTCTCTCTCTTACACCTTCTCTCAAAAACAGTAAAATAAATCTTTAAAAAAATATATTGCATTGCTTGAATAAGCCATAATTTATCTATTATATTGATGGAAATCTAGGTTGTTTAGTTTTTGACTATCATGTATAAGGCTATTATAGACACCCATGCATTCTTTTATACAGTGATACCTTGGAATCCAAACACCCCCAAACTTGAACAACTTGGAATCCGAACAAAAACAATCAAGCGAATTTTGCCTCGGGATCTGAACACTGCTTTGGAATCCGAACGCCAACATGCTGTTTGTGTGGGACATAACGACTGTATGGTCCACAGCTTTATCTAAATGCCCACTCATCTTGGAACTCGAACGTTTTGGAACTCGAACAGGGTTCTGGGATGGATTAAGTTCGAATTCCAATGCATCATGGTACATTCATTCTTTTTAAAACTCATTTATCCTGTTTATATAATCAGAAGCTAGGTATCTGGGTATATATGTTTAGTTATAATAGTATCCCTTCCACTTTTATTTCCCAGAAGTTTCTATAGATTGGTAATGATATTACTTCTTCCTTAAATGTATAAATTGATAGTACAAATTCATCAGTGGCATTAACTGGGCCTCGTATTTTGTTTGCAGGAAGGTGTTTACATACAGATATAATACATACAAGACTATTCAAGTGTATTAGTTTCCAGTGGATGCTGTAACAAATTATCACAAACCTGATGGCTTAAAATAAGAAAAATATATTCTTTCACACTCAGGAGGTTAGAAATTCAAAATCCGTATCAACTGGGACAAAATCAAGGTGTCAGTAGGGCTGTACTCCCTCTGACCCATGTGTTGATCTTTCCTGGTGTTCCTTATTCTTCCATGTAAATCCAGTCCCCTTCCAAAATGACTGTTAATCATAGCTTACCCTGAATTAGCATTTCATCACATTTCTAAATAATGTCACAACTTTACAACATTTTAACTCAATTTAGTCTTCTATCCTTTGCCTAGTTTTGTTATTTCTACATAACAAAAGCTCTCCAAAATTATCACTGTTCAAAAAGTCTATATTCCTTTAACTATACACCTACTCTTTTCCATGCTTATTACTTTCTAGAGTCATGTGCTTCCATCTTGCATCACTAACCTTGATCCTGGAAAACTTCTTTTAGTGTCCTTACAGTGTGTAATTTAATGAGGAAAGAGTGTACTTCTTCATCTTTTGAATATCTGTAAAGGTCTTTACTGCAATTTCAATTTAGAAAGGTATTTCTACTGGATACAGAATACCAAAGTGACAGTTTTTCTTTCAACATTTTAAAATGGCATTAAATTGTCCTCTAGATTCTATCATTTCTGTTGAAAAGCTAAACATCAGTTTTATTATTGTTTATTTGAATTTAATGTGTTCTTGTCTAACTCTATTCCCATCCACTATGCTTGGTTGTTTGTTTGTATTTATTTATTTATTTACTTATTTAAAAGATTTATTTTACTGTGTATGACAGAGACAGAGAGAAGAGGGAGGGTCCACAACAGTCTCCATAGTTGTACATCATCAGTTTCCAACAGTTTCATTCCACACAGGTGGGCAGAGGCCGCACAGGGCAGGAACTGGGCTGGGGGCCTCCTGCATGGAAGGCACACCCCAGTTCAGCACATGGGTCTGCACAGGTTGGGGCCTGGATTTGATCCTCGGTCCCCAGGGCTGCAAAACAAGCGCTTAACCCGCTGAGCCATCCCAGCTTCCCTGGTTGCTTTTAAAATGCTAGTTTTTAAGACAAGTTTAAGTGTAATGTTCCTGACTGTGGCTTTCTCTGTATCTAAACTTGATAGTCTGTTTAGTCTCTCTTGTGAGTTATCTTTTTATAAGAGACTCTCTATTAATCGGAACTTAAGCAACCGTAAAATTTTGAATTTCAATTAACATCAAGTCTACTTACTTATCCAGCATCTACCAATCCTCATGGGTGCCAGTTAACAGAGTCTACTGTATTAGTTATATAAAATTTTTAGCCATTAAATCTTCAAATATCACTTCTACTTCGTTTTCTCTTCTTATAGGTCTCTAATAATGAATTCTTTTCACTGTATGGCATGTGTCTCTTGCACTTGGTTCTCTGTCCTATTTCCTCCACCCTCATCCAACTTCTTTTCCACTTGGTCCTTCAGTTTCAGTATGTCTGGTAGCCTGAGTTCACTAACCCTATCTTCTGTTGTATCCAGTCTGCTATTAAATTCATCCAATGATTTAATTTTAGGTATGGTTTTCAATTACACAATTCTTTTCATATATTCCAATCCTCTGTTGAAAATCTCCATTTTCCCTCTATTTTCTTTAACATATTAATCATATCTGTTTTTAAATACCTATCTCCTAACCATATAGAAAAAAAATGGTAAAATTAAGATTTGTTGTTATAAAAGACCACCAAGATTAATTAGAAAGCTCACCATCTTATAGTACAGAAAGTAAATTTAAGTTTCTTATGGAAAATAACACTTCTGAGAAGGAAGACAAAGAGGACATGCTGGGGGAAGCCAGGATGGCTCAGGGGGTTGAGCGCTTGCTTTGCAGTGCTGGGGACTGAGGATCAAAGCCCGGCCCCAGCCCGTGCTGACCCATATGCTGAAATGAGGTGTGCTTCCAATGAGAGAGGCCCCCAGTTCAGTTCTTGCCGCCCCACCCCAATTTGGCGCCTGGCTTGAGGGGGTGAGCCTCCCATGCGGGGGGCCCCTGCCTACCTGTGTAGAATGAAACCATGTCGAAAACTGATGACATACAACTATGGAGACTACTCTGGGCCTTCCCCTTCTCTCTGTCTCTGTCTCTCTCTGTCTCTTGTCAAAAACAATAAAACAAATCTTAAAAACAAACAAACAGGACATGCTGGATTGCAATCCACATGTGTCTAAGAAAAATTTCCTTACCTTTGCTAAGGTTTTCTTGGAGTAAATATCAGTACGGAGACCAAAGTTCTGCAAATCAATTGGTTTCTCCTTGTTCTTCTCAGGAAAATTTAACATCTGCTGAGCAGCAGGGATCTGAGTGAGATAAATGACAAATAGCTATATTAACCTCTACAAAGTCAAGGGGATAGAAGTTTTTAAATAAATGTTTAATACTGGCACTTAAAACAACTCCTGGTGGAGATTCTACAAAGATATACCCACACTTTCACATTACATTTTTATGAAAATTTCAACATATAAGAAATACTTTCCTGCCTCTTTTAAGTCGGAGAAGACAGTCAACAAATTTTCTTAAGTATGATCTTCCAGTTCACAATGGAGGGCATCTTATAGCTTAAGATTCATGCTATTACAACTGATACTATACATAATATGACCGACATAATAATCATTTCAAGAATATGTATATGAATATCCACTTTCCTTATGTTAGGAAGGAAAAGAGGGTTTAACCCATTTCTCATTTGGAAAAAACAAAAAAAAACGTGCAGCTCACTGCTGTGTTAATTTTATTGTACATGAACACACTCTTTAAGGCTAAAGCAAATCTGACTGGCTTTCTTTTTTTTTTTTTTTCCACTCCTGACTGGTTTTCAATGTGAAAATAAAACATAAAAACTGTTTTTGGAGTTATTCATAAATAGAACTTATCTCTAATCCTAACATTTGTCTAATGATCAATACTAAATAATTTTTTTCATGCATAAGAAGATTTGACCTTTTCAACAATTGAAAATTACTAAATTTTATAAATGGAAATACCACCATTAAAGATGATGTCATTTGTTTCCAAAGACTCTTGATATACTAAAGTGATGCAAAAATAATAAAAGCGAGATATAGACATTTCACGGCAAACTTTTTGAGTAAGATAAGGACTATAATCCATGAGTTATCTTGGGTTAAATGCTGTAGTTGCAAGTGCCACCGACGTACTCTTGGGGCCAACAGGAAATGGGTTCAACAATTGAACACATTAACAAATCGCTTGTTTATTTGTGTCTTTGATGGCAGAATAAAGGAAATCATGAATATGACAGAAAGTCTGTAACACACGATAGCATAAGCCAGTCTTGAGGAAGACAGGATGGCTCAGCGGGTTAAGCGCTCGCTTTGAAGCCCTCGCTTTGAAGCCCAGGGGACCGAGGATTGAATCCCAGCCCTGGCCTCTGTGGACCCATATGCTGAACTGAGGTGTGCTTCCCATGCAAAAGCCCAGTTCCTGCCCTGTGCGGCCCCCGCCCACTGTGTGGAACGAAAGCACGTCAAAAACTAATGATATACAACTATGGAGACTGCTCTGGACCCTCCCCCCTTCTCTCTGACGCTGTCAAAAAATAAAATAAATCTTTAAAAAAAAAAAAAAAGCCAGTCTTGGGGTTAATGGGAGAGCACTATCTTAAATACTATATCTTACAGACTCATTTGTAAAAGACAAAAATAGTCAAAAGATACCAAGTAAGAATTAGCACTATTCCATGTTGATAATAGTAACTCCTGAATATGAATGCTAAAAGTGGTAGCCTGGTACCTTCAAGACCCAAAGAAAAGGCAGCATTCATTTACCTGAGGTGATCGAAGATGTAGAGGCACAAGCCCAGAGGGAGTATCAGCCAACACATTGAAATGAGGGGTAGGAGGAGGTCCCATTGCCATGGGTCGACTTTCTGGATCGACTTGGTAATTAACAAGCCCCCATTGCTCTAAAAAAGCATGAACCCTAAAGAATAAAGGTCTACAAGTTAAAATCTGAAGAATGTACCTCATCTGTTTCATGACCATCATCCTATCTCATAAAAAACAACAAGTAAACATGTTTCCTGTAGAATATGAACCAATGCAAAGTAACAATATTGGTTTGTTGGAAGAGGGACAATTTCTACAAACACAAAATAATATTGATAATATAGTACTCCAAGACCTAATATAAAGCCTCATCATTTCAATCACAGAAATGAAAGAGCAAATGCTCATTTAGGTCCGCAGTGAAAGTACTCACACACAGACCAAATTCACAGCAGATCAATCTTTTGGTTTGTTTCTTCAGACAGATCTGGGGCAAAGAGCTTATTCATTTCCCATCCCAACCCACTCTCCATCCTTGTCATTTTATAATTTGACTACGAAATAAAAGATTATAAAATCTTCAAAAGAGAAAAAAAATGCTAAAGTTTACTAATATTCAACCCATAAATGACATAAGATTTAGGTATTTTTATTAACTAAGAAAACATCCAGTTTAATCAATTAAACATTAGACAGCAATGTATCAGTAACCACCTGCAGTGAAGTGTCTGAGAAACTCAGACATTTTACCTCATCACAGCACACACATCTCCAGTCAAGTTCCTCCGACAAGCAGTACTGGTTAAATATTCTTGGGGGTTTAGGCGATATGTGTCAATCATAAAATTTCGATATGCCAAGTATCTAAAAAGCAGTGGCAAAATTTAGGAGGTGAACACACATCCTTTCAAAAACAGTTACTCAAAGCCTAAAATCTGCATATTCCTCACAACCAAACACAACAAAAGTTATCATATTCCAACAAATAGTGATGTTGCATTGAGTACTAGTCATGAGTGTGACTCAGGGTAAGAACCCCTAATATGTAAAACAACTGTTTACTAACGCCAATCATAAGAAATCAAAGTAATTTAATGAAGTTAATGTGAAGTAACAAATACAAATTTGATCAAAGAGATGAACAGATGCTTGCCTGTAGAATTTGCAAGTAACACCCAGCTACTTAGGTTGTCTCCCTAACTAGTTAGAGGATTCCTAACTGCGGATGGAAAATAATTGTTTTTAATCCACAGCTGATTGGCACTGTGGATGTGAAACCCATGAATACAAAGGGCCAGCCAGCTGTACAGGGTTCAGCAGTATTTGTGATTGCAGGCATCCACGGGGGGGTCTTGGAATGTATTCCCTGTGCATAAGGGGGACTGCTGTGCTATTTATCTAGCATTTACTGTGTGCCAGGTACAGTTCTGAGCACTTACCATACAATAACTCATTTAACCGTCACAATCTTTCTATGAAGTACCGTCTATTATCCAATTCATAGAAGAGAAAACTGAAGCACAGAGTAATTAAAGAATCTGTCCTTGTCCTCTAGGTTGGTAAGGGGTGAAGGCAGAATTCAGCATAAACAGCATGGTGCTATTAAGCTATGCTGCATGTAATTTCTATACTTTTTCTAGAGCCACAAGTGGCTTTGGCTCTGACATGGCTATATACCTTCTGGCTGGCAATTTTCAAGAGATCCCACTTAGGAAACGAGTGAAAGCCATGAGGCCAGACTCAGACATAAGACAAGACATATAAAAGGTGTCCCAAAATTCATGCAAGATTTGAATTTTGCGTCATTTGTGCAGTAAAGTGTTGCCAACAAAAAAAACAGACAGCGTGACAGGTGAGAGTTCAGGGTTATTAAAAATGGAGCACTACACGAAAGAACAACGCGTTTTCATTGTTGAGCAATGAAAATTTACTATTTTTAATTATAAACCTGTGTTTTCTATCAAAATTACTTCTTGAATGAATTTTGGGACACCCTTTACAAATGGAGAAAAAGACCAACTGGGGTTCAGAGCAGGTCTACAATGTACCCAAGAATATCTGTCACAAAATACTTAAAACAAGAATGTTAAGCCAGAGATCTAGTAAATGTCATAAAAGTAAAATAAAAGTCTAGCAGCTTGAAGTTAGCTACATCAGAGTAGAAGATGTGTATTATTCAAAGTGTGTCCTGTACAAGCACAGGTGGATAAACAGAGACTGAAAGGTGAATTTACAAAGTTATACAGGCTCAAGTATTAAATTGTACTTTTAAATAGAAGATTCCCAAGGGCCATAATTACTTACAAATGCTGTCAATAAGCGAATCACCTGGAAGAATATGTAATGTCTGAATAGATGAAAAAACTGTCAGGGTTTCTTATGCCAAATCTTTTATTATGGTTCCAAATGACTCCTTACAATGTTTATAACAGGCTTACAGCTTTGTTATGAAAAGCCTGGATTTATCTTTAACATCTAAACTTAAGATTCTCAAACTATCTTGGACAATCTACCACCAGAATATATTTATTTTTCAATTATTTCTATTATGCCATGTGTTATAGGTGGAAAATTACCTTTCCCTAACAATTTAAACAATTTAAAAAGATACATCTATTTGTGCCATCCATCATCGTATGTGTATAATAGACAACAAATTAACACTATGAAGATAGAACATAAAAAGATATTTACCGTATTTTCTGGCATATAAGACAACCGGGCGTATAAGACGACCCCCTAATTTTACAGTTAAAACATAGGTTTAGGCCTATATTCACTGTATAAGACTACAGCCTCGGAAGTGGGGGGTAGTCTTATACAGCGAATATAGGCCTAAACCTATGTTTTAACTGTAAAATTAGGGGGTCGTCTTATATGCCCGGTCGTCTTATACGCCAGAAAATACGATATGCTTGATCTCAGCCAAAAGGCTGAGAAGCGGTAAAAAGATATTTAAAGTACGATATGTGTGGCTTTATTTTAGGAACAAGGGTTTCCATAAGTGTGTATTTAAAGGTCACCAGGCAAAAGCAAAAATACGTCCTGACAAACTTCTTCCTTTCAGTAAGTTTTTTCTACTTCCAATACAAAAGCATACTAATACTTTATGCAATTAAGGTAAATTCATAATTAGCTGTATCATAATATCTGCATTTTTAATTACTAATCATTCATCATGAAAGTAAAATAAAGACTCCATTTTCACTATGTTCATTATACATAAATATCTATAGTCCAAAGCACATATAAGGGCTGTCTAGAAAAAAATCCAGTCATTGTCAATATAATGAGAATGGTTACATGGCTGGATACTTTCCAGATAGCCCTCATATACACAAGGCAGGAACTACTAGAACGAAATCTGAACTCATTTTAGTGAATACCTGTTACTGAATTCAATCTTTAACTGTAAGAACTGACATGTATTGTAGTTCAAGGCTAAAGAAAAAAAACAAACAATTTCCTTTGAAGCAAAGAATTCTGTGTAGCAGAGATGAATGCTATTCTGAATGGAATATTTACAAACTTTCACACATTAACAAAGATTAACTCAAAAGTAGGATTTAAGAACCCCTACCCAAACATACAAATAAACAATTTTTCTAAATGCTGGCCCCACTAATGTATCAAGATTACATCTTCATATTTCACTCACATCTCTGGAGTCTTGGATTTGTTTTTTCCATTGAAAAACTCAGGAAGGGCACGACGTTCAATAACATGAATACTGAAAAAAAAACAAAAAACGATTGGAATGACTCTTTTACATTTGAGCTAAGTTTAATTTTCAAAGTAAAACTGTTAAGTCCAAAAACTGAGCACTACCTGCAAAAATTCATTGGCGTATACAAGTTCCTATGTCCTAAGGACATATAGTAAAATCAGAAAAAGCTTTTCCTTTGTCACTCACCCCCATACTTACTATGAATTTTCTGTTCTTTTAATCAAACTCAAAAAAATTCTATCAACACACTGAAAGCTAAAGATTTCATTATGCTGTCATAATACATTATGACAAGACATACTTTGAAAACTAGATGACAAAAATCACAGTAGTTGGTTGGCATGGCAAAAAAATGGTGAAAAACAAACAAACAAAAAAATGGGGAGGCCTGGATGGCTCAGTGAGTTAAGTGCTTGCTTTGCAGCCCCAGGGACCGAGGATCGAATCCCGGCCCCAATCTGTGTGGACCCATATGCTGAACTGGGGTGTGCTTTCCATATGGGAGGCCCCTAGTTCAGTTTTCACCCCCAGGTTGGGCCCCTGACTTGAGGGGTTGTGCCTCCCATGCAGGAGGCCCCAAGCCCAGTTCCCACCCTGTGTAGCTCCCTCCCACCTATGTGGAACAATACCCTGTTGAAAACTGATGACGTATAACTACAGAGACTACTATGGGCCCTCCCTCTGTCTTGGTCAAAAACAATAAATTAAACCTTTAAAACAAAAAACTGGTAGAATGAATGACCAGCCAAAAGAGTAGAATTTATAACAATCAGTTTCTCAAGCTCTTAACATCAATGCACCTTGCTGCTCAGCCCTCAGAAACTCTGTGGTGAACTAAATTTTTAAATGATTTCAGTGATTTACCGTTTTAAAAGATCACAGAACTAATTTTTAATATTTAGATGAAGGCACTGATAATTTTATAAAATGTACATGTGATAAGCAGTATAGAGACCATTTAAAATTATTAGGCCTAACACACTATACTAATAAACCAACTGCATGTATATCTAGCACAAAGACTTTGTCACTAATACTAATCAATGTTTCTCCTAATGACACATTTTAGTTTCTCAGTGGCTTTCTAGATGTGCAACATGTACTAGTTACATGGAAAAGAGCAAATCAATAGTCTGTAAATATAACTAAAAGCATTAACTCTTTCATTATTTGGTAATGTTCAAATTGTTTGAATTAGACCTGCACTGCCAAATACTATAAATGCAATGAATTACCTGCAAAATTCTAGAAAGATAATTTCTAAGATGAATTAATGCTACATATACCTATCTACATATATAGATATCTATCTACATATATAGATAGATGTATGACTTTCCAACTTTTACTATAAAAAGAACTGTAAGCAATTATAGTTTTAATATTAAAAACTATATTAACAGTTTAAAAACTATATTAAAACTCTATTTAAAATGGTGAGAACACTGTTTCAACTGTTATAATTTTGGAAGAACCCACAAAATTTTTTTTTCTATATTCACCAAGAACAAAACACACAAGAATGTTTAATCTCAAGCACTTTCTTTTTCCACATCTAAGCCTGAAGTGCTAGCAGCTGTTCCTTAGGTTCTGAGAATGAGTTAAGGAGTATTCATATTCAGTATCAGAAACCTGAGTTCTTCCAATTATCAACACTTCAACTGTGGAACACTTCAAGTGAAGAAGTTATCTTATCCATAAAACAGGGACACAGCTAATACTGTCACGATCCAGCTAACAGCACACTTTGTGCAAAGGTTATCGTGCAAATCAAAGTGTTTCTATAACCTATAAAAACCTACTCAATTAGGAATGCTGGATGGCTCAACAGGTTGAGCGCTTGCCTTGCAACTTAGAGGTCCAGGGATCAAGTCCTGGCCCTGGCCTGTGCAGGCCCACGTACTGAACTGAGGAGCACAACTGGTCAACTGAGGATGGCTGCTCTGGGCCCTCCCTCTTCTGTACCTATCTTTCTCTCAAACAATAAAATAAATCTTTAAAAAATAAAATAAATAAATAAAAACCCATAAAATTATATACTAACATGACTTTCCCCTTTTTTAATTTTAGAGGGAAAAAATACTAGTTTCTCAATTGTGTTCTAAATCAACATGAATCTTAACATGTAATTTACAAATAACAACAAAAGGGCATTTCTGTATTTAAAAATAATTTATGAGGTTAATAAATGTAATGAAGAATAACCTTCAAGGAAGAGCTATATACTTATCCTGTTTCAGCTTCTACTTATTCAAAACATTTAGGAACAGTATTCAGAGTTGGTCTAGAGGTATGCAGAGAAGTTTCAGAACCAGAGACATACCTTGTAGTCTTGAAAAAAAAAAGATATAGCTCAAATGGACCAGTCACCCTATTCCTTTAAATTGGTTTCTAAAAACTAATAAATTAAGTATGTATATGTAGTTAAAAATCACATCTATTTTTAATGAATAATGTAATAATCAGAGCAAGCAAACTATGTAACAGGACCACAAGATTCTGAGTAAAGGCAGAATTACTGGTGTAAGTATACAACTATCCAGTGAAAGTACCTCACAGAAGATAACATCTATTTGGAGGGGTAAGTTCAGGTACATACATTTAAAAACAAACCAAACAAAAATCGGCCCAGTATGAAATAGCCACATCTCATTAGTAATCAATAAAAAAATCTAGGACTCCAGTTATTTCTAACCATTCCCAATGATGCCACACTGGTTGTGGTAAATAACAGGGAGGATGTTAAGGAGGTCTGTTTGCCAAAACTTTCTTACATACCAGAGTTTGTATGTGAAAGACCTCCTTAAAATGAAAATATTTCCTATTAAAATGAAGTCATGGGGAAGCCGGGATGGCTCAGTGGGTTAGGTGCTCACTTTGCAGCCCCGGGGACCGAGGATTGAATCCTGGCCCCAGCCTGTGCGGACCCATATGCTGAACTGGGGAGTGCCCCCAGTTCAGTTCTCACCGGGGCAAGACCCTGGCCCGTCCCTTCCCTGTGCAGCCCCAGCCCACCGGTGGAATGAACCTATGTGGGAAAACCAATGATGTGGAGACTGTTCTGGGCCCTCCCCCTTCTCTCTGTCTCTGACTATATCTCTCTCTCTGTCAAAAACAATAAATAAATCTTTAAAAGAAAAAAATAAAATAAAATGAAGTCATTATTGAGCAGTGAGATGAATTTTTCTTTATATATATTTTTAATGTTTCAAAATTATATAATATACATCAGTGTAATTATTTTTTAAAGATTTATTTTTATTGTTTTTTTGTCAGAGAGAGAAACAGAGAGAGACAGAGAGAAAGGGGAGGGCCCAGAGCAGTCTCCATAGTTGACATTAGTTTTCCATATAGTTTCACCCCACAGGTGGGTGTGGGGCTGCGCAGGGCAGGAACTGGGCCAGGAGGGTCCCACATAGACCCAGCAAGAACTGAACTAGGGGCACACCCCAGTTCAGCATATGGGTCCGCCTGGGATTTGATCCTCCGTCTCCAGGGCTGTAAAGCGAGTGCTTAACCCGCCGAGCCATCCCAGCTTCCCCACAGTGTAATTATTACTCAATCATTTGCTTGCCTGAATTATAACAGATTCTAAGTGAGTTAGGTTCAAAATTACAAAACTTTACAATCCTGTCAGTTACAACAACCTAGTTTTCATTATGAAGTTTTTTAAAGAAGACATTCGAAGTTAAAATAAAATCACTTTCCACCTTCCTTCATCCAGTGCGACAGTGATTACTGATGTGGGGACTTGGACAGAGTGGTCAATATGATTTCAAGGAACGTTTTCCCACCTCTAAGTACCATGTTGGCAGATGTCAGCAGTCCACTCACCAGTTATAATCAAACCACGATGCATAGCTAGGAATAATAATGTGATTGGTCTGCTCTGTCACATTGTCTTCACCAGAGTCAACTGACCTACTCTGATCACCTTTGCTGGGATCTTCATCTTCCTATAGAAAAGAAGCCAAAGTTCAGAGAAAGAGAACTAGAGAGAGATATGTAACAGCTTTCAAACTTCTGATATTACATCACAGAAAAGAAGCTAGTTGATGTAATATAAGGGAAACAAATTTCAAGTAAAAACAGCCTTTCACAATTTTTAAGATACCTTCACAAGATGTCCAGATGACAAAGCAGATTTTATTCCTCCCTTTCACAGATGAGGAAATCAACACAGAGAAGGTAAATGTCCCACAGTAAGATTAAACAGCAAGTTCATTAATTTGTATGTTAACTAATGTTTGTACAATAAGCAATTCAGTCAGATTCATAGCCCCTCAATTTTTTTGCTTGTCCAATTTTACCTAATCAAAGGATCACAAACCTAAATTACTAGAACTCAAGTTATTTGAAAGGAGGTGACCTGAGGACACTAACAAGGCATAATGACAAGGTTTCCTCTATTCCAAAGACTGAGTACTAAGTATCAGCTAATAACCATCACACATTATCTCATTTACTCCTGACAATAACATCAGGCACTGTGGATGAGAAAATCATGCACAGAGCTTAGTAAGTTATAAACAAGATATAACTCCAGGTAGCCCAACTGGAAGGCCTATACTCTCAATCACTTCCACTATTCAAAGTTACCTCTTATTACATCAGCATATAAATTATGGAGGTTTTGCAAATGATTCCACCTAAAAATCTTGTTTTGCTACTACAGTAATTTCAAAATCATGGCTTCCTCAGGTACACTATCAGGGAAGATAAAAATTTTCCTTTGACAAAATCTTGGGAGTTAAAAAACAATTTGGGAGGTACTGTTAAAAAAAGAAACTAAAAAATCAGAAGGGCCTCAAAATAGAATATCTCCAAGGACAGTATTCAGTATTCCGAGTGCTCAATAGATAGGACTTTCAGTTTCTCCTGCACCAGGTCAACTAAATTGTTACCTTTCCTGTTGTGACTGTTTCTTCATCCTGTTCATCTGTAAAATTAAAACACATCATCATCACTATTTTTTTTGTAAACAGGGGTGAAAGAATAGTTCAATGAAAGAGAAAACAATTAAAGGGTACTTCCAAGAGATGGAAGCAGGCCTTGGGCAAGAAGAGGTGGCTCAAAAGGCCAAAACACATTATTTAAAAAACAGGTAAATGCTGTTTAGATTACTTGGAAATTTTAAGGTTTAGGTAATTGATACTGAAGAAAAGGAAATAGGGTATTAAAGCAAATTCACCTCAAATAATTCAGTAAATTAGAACATAAGCACAGAGGTGAAGAGAAATTCAAAGCATAATTAAAAATGTCCCAACAATAGGGAATTTAAATCTAATTACTGCTTGGGCTACTATCTCAGTCATGATCTTGTTTAATAATAGATAAGGGGCTTGATTAGTGCTATTGCCTCCTGAGGTTCAGTGAAACAAAGTAATGACATTTTGGATCTCAGAGGGAATGAGTAAAGAAAGAGGTTATAATCATTCCACCACACAAAGTCCTTGCAAGAGTGTTAATATTATACTTGCTGAGGATAGGAAGCTCCAGGACCAAAATGCTGGCCTTGCAAAAGAACAGGAGCAAACCGACATATAATTTAAACTGGGCAGCTGATTTCCACTGTGAAAAATAAGTGGCAGTGTAACAAGGGTAAGAGATCTGGCACAAATAATGACAGTAAATTATTGTAATGTTTCTAAAAATATTATGACAATGGTAGTGACTAAGGCACTATGAAATTCAAAGAGAACACAGGAAAGTCTTTTTTTTTTTTTTAACTTAGTCATTTAACAAATATTCTAAGAATCAGCTATCTGAAATGTAATAATTAAGTTGTTTATACCAAGGTCAGGTTATAGGCCACAGGCCCAATCTGGCCACTGCCTATTTCTGTAAGGAATCTGGGAATTTGACTCTCAGTGTGTTCTAATAAGGGTGGGTCACTATGCTTGGACTGTGCAAGCAGCATGGCTTATGAGGAAATCCTGTTTTACTTCAGGGGGCCTGGAATTTTGGTAAGAGCTAGTGTAGAGTGTGCCAGACAGATGTCCTGCATACCCAGGACCCCCAAGCACTGGTTGCAGACCCTCTAGTGGGCTTCCCTGGGTAGAAACAGTGTATGTGCATTGCTACATTTTTGTTCCTGGGGGAAGATTACACTTTATGCAACTTCATTTAGAGAGAGAGCATACACCTGGAAACAACGTAATTGATATCAATTAATGTCAGTCCAATAAATTTAACAACAACAAAAAAAGAGAGCATAAAAATAACTGCACCTACTCTGTCATTTTCTCAGGTACACTTATGTAGCTGCCATGTGTTACCTGTGGGTACAGACTATACACTGAATCCCATGAGTCCTAGAGAACCTCCAAGCCTGGGGATGGCCTTGGCGATTCCCATTGCACCATACAAGTGACAAAGTTTTTACATTTTTAAGCGGTTGAAAAGAAAATCAATAAAATATATCATGACACAAAAATGAGCTGAAATCTGGGGAAGCCAGGATGGCTCAGCAGGTTAAGAGCTCGCTTTGCAGCCTTGGGGTACATTCCAAGGTCCTTGGGGACCAAGGATCAAATCCCGGCCCTGGTCTGTGCAGACCCATATGCTGAACTGGGGTGTGCTTCCCAAGTGGGGAATCCCCAGTTCAGTTCTTTCCCCTGCCTCCCAGTTTGGCCCCTGGCTCAATCGGGCATGCCTCCCATGTAGGAGGCCCCCAGCCCAGTTCCTGCTTTAGGTGGCCCACTGCCCACCTGTGTGGAACAAAACCATGTCAAAAACTGATGATGTACAACTATAGAGACTGCTCTGGGCCCTCCACCTTCTCTGTCTCTGTCAAAAACAATTTTTTTAAAAAAGCTGAAATTTAAATAAATACTATATACTATCTGGTTCTTTTCAGAAGTTTGCCAATCTGTACTTTACAAGATACAAACAGATAAGTAGCATTTTAACAGGTAATAATTCAAACATTCAACTAAATTTTATGGAGTGCCTCTTATGTGTCAAACACTAAAGACACAATGATGAACAAGAAAACATCCCTATCTTTATACTAGTTAGTAGTGGCAGAGGGTGGAAGAGAAAATAAACAAAAAGATATCAGAAGTTGAACTTGCTATACAGAAAATTAAAGCAAAGTCATGTATTTTGGAGAGAGATTGGGTGGGTAGACCCTTTATAGCATATATAGAGAGAAGCCTCTCTGAAAATGTGGCACTTAAGCAGAAACATAAGAAGGACCTAATAAGCACTCCACAGACAGGAAGCAGCCAGCCAGTTCAAAGGGCCTCAGGAGGAGATGGACTTGATGACTTCACAATACTGGAAGGCCACTGTGAGCATGAATGAAATAAGGCTGAGAAATGAGCCCAGCACTAGAGGAGACTGCAGTGCCACAAGGCACTAGCAGTACAGTCAGACAGGCCGGACCCGAATGTGTGCTCTGCCACTTAACAGGGGAATGCTTGGAAATGTTACTGACCTTTCCAGTCTCCATTCCCTCATCAATAAAACAGACTAACAAGTTTTTATGGTGAAATGAGAAGGTATGTAGAATGATACTTGGCAGGTATTCATGCAACATAAAGATAAACACTCTTGCTTGATTTGTAAGTTAGAGAAAAACACCTACTAAAAAGAACAGGGGGGGGAAAGCCGGGACGGCTCAACGGGTTGAGCGCTCGCTTTGAGGCCACGAGGACCGAGGATCGAATCCCGGCTCCGGCCCAGGCAGGACCCACATGCTGAACTGGGGAGTTCCCACAGTTCGGTTCTCTAGCTGTCTCTGTCTCTGTCTCTCTCTCTATCTGTCAAAAGTAAAATAGAAATAAATATGAAATCTTGATTTAAAAAAAAAAAAAAAAAAAA
>PVKE010020654.1:13407-27380 GCA_004027555.1 Craseonycteris thonglongyai | reverse complement strand
TCAGTGCATAGTTATTTCTATTTTACTTTTTGACAGATAGAGAGAGAGACAGAGACAGAGACAGTTAGAGAACCGAACTGTGGGAACTCCCCAGTTCAGCACGTGGGTCCTGCCTGGGCCGGAGCCAGGATTCGATCCTCGGTCCTCATGGCCTCAAAGCGAGCGCTCAACCCGCTGAGCCATCCCGGCTTTCCCCATCACTTCTTTTTTAACGTAATTTCATGGGGCTAAAAGTAGCAGAATTATTAGAGATTTTTACTTTTTGTGTTCCTTAACTTTAAAATACAGTAATTGAATTAGTATCATTGGGGTCAGCAAAATATAACATGAGAAAGACAACGCAATTCTGTCCTACTCACCTTCACGCTATTCAAAGTACTCTTCTGAGCTCAACTAGTATTTGTGCCATCAAAGTTTCTTAACCTTGCTTATATTTACTATTTTAATATATTAGTATTATAATATATAATGTAATACACAGTACCTAATATATAGTATATTACCTATATTTCACAATTATATATTTATACATGAGCATACTTTAATTATAACAAATATTTTATATGCTATTAAATTTATTAGAAATTATTGTTTTATTTTATTATTCAGGCATTTTCCTTTGCTTTGATCTATAATAGCTCTTGTAGGTTTCTACACTCTAAAAATGTGTGTATTTGGGATGAGTTAGATAAATAAGTTAGGTTTTAGAGAAAATGAAATTTTCATCTGGAAGAATTCGAAGTTCCTTCATCTCATATGGAGAGAAACTCACTCCCCCACCCCACCCCCCCAAAATAATGCAAACCCACCCTAAACTGTTGCAAGATATACCTTTGGCAGGGACCTTTTATGCTTTGTAGCCAGTGGGTTATCTACAGCTGGTTGGGTGATCCAGAAGACTTGAAAATGTTTGGATAAGTCAGGGTCAGTATGACCCTTTCTGTACTCAGTTCTTGGGAAGATTGCTAGCTTATAACGTCCAGGAATGTTTTATAGAAAGCCAGGCAAGTGGTTGTAAACAAGAGACGTAGTTACAGTTCCAAAACTGAAACTAGGCTAGCAGGTTAGAGAAGATCATTCTCTGCTCCAGAAATTTGCAAAACGAGATGATGACAGCATAGATTTATGACAAAACAAAGCAAAATGCCTTGCATGTGGTCATTATTTTGAACACACTGATAGTTTTTAATATAATTTTTCCATGTGGTTGATCAGTTGTTAAAAAAAAAAATTAATGAAAATTAGTTGTAAATAGTGCCCAGGATATGATTAATAGTTGATTACTAAAAAAAAAGAAATTGTTTTTCATTTGGGTTCCTACTAACCCGTACTCAAATCCTAACTATTACACAAAGAAAACACAGTGAGATAAAACATTTTTATAGCTTCAGTATATCCTACCTATATTACAGTAATTGCTAAGGCAATAGTTGGTTAAATCATTTCATAGAAAGTCACAGAGAAAAATAATAGAAAGTATTTTTCACTTGTTGGGCAACAAAGACCCCCATTACATATTTCCACATAGCCCAGGGGCTTGAGCTATTATTTTGTGGTGAAAAATGTAACCAATTGAAATCTAATATGATTATATTCTAATTAAAATTCCTCTAAGAACTTAGTTCCAAAATCTGTGTGTCATTCTTAACTCTTCCTTCTGCAGCCACACATTTAGGATTGTTGAGTAAAATACGTGTTACCAGTTACATTTAAATTTCAATTAATCAGTAATTATTTTTGTTAGTATGTGATCCAACTATTGCTTGTAACATACTGTATTTTTCCCTGTATAAGATAATACTTTTATCTAAAATTGTTAGACAAAAATTTGGGGTAGTCACTTGAGAGGGTTTCTTAATGTTAGTTAGAAAAGTAGGTGTTGACAGGAGGGAGGGGGAGCTAAATATGTGGTGATGGAACAACAAAAAAAAAGAAAATTAGGGGGCATCTTATACATGCGGGCATCTTATACATGGAAAAATACAGTACTTACAATAAAAAACTATTTGCTGTTTATCTGAAACTCAAATGTAACTGGATGTTTTATACTTTTATTTGCTGAACCTGGCAACCCTACCCACATCCAATTCATCACCAGACCCTCTAAAGACTTCTTCAATATTTCCTGAATTAAGTCCATGTCTTTCTATCTCTACTACCCCATTCTTGAAAAAGACACCACATTGCTCTACTAAATTCCTAACTGGCCTCCAATCTCTAGTCTAAACACTCTTTCTTCTTTGTTAAAACCATAATGATTCTTTTATATACAAAACTGATCACATCACACCCCTTTAATTGTTCCCATTGCTTTTAAGATAAAGTCTAAACTCCTAACTTTGGCTTTCACTCCTACTTTATATCTGTCCAGCTTATCTCTGAATAATTGTGATCTTGAACTTTCCACACACTGAAGTCATTTAGGAAGACCTTTCAGTCTCCTGGAAAAGCTAAACTCTGCTCTTCGGTTCTAATAGTCAACATGAGTTTTCTCCCATAGAACATTCTTCGGACCCATAGCGTAAGTCTCTCTCACCCTTTCTGCTAGACCTTAGTCTATTTGCCTTCAGATACTTTCTTTTCTCCTGCCCTGCTCTTAGTCAACTCTCTACACTAATGTTTTATTCACCTCCTATTTACACTGTTGGTGAAGGAGGGATTCTCACCCTCCCATTATGGGGATGGCTAAACACCCAATACCTAACATGGGACAGGTGAGATTGGCTGCAGTATGAGTCACATATACTTACAGCCTGGGGACCAAGGACATTACACAGAGCCATACAAAGGTTGCACTTAGGACCAGAGTGAATAACGAGGGGCTGTGAGAGACAGGCTTTGTAGTTTTAAGAGGGTGAGGTGCCCCTCAATTAGGTTACCACAGGTGAATGAGTTTGGCTTGTTTGACTTATGTGGGCTAACAGAAAACATTAGCTCTTCTCAGGAACTTGCATGATTCCCTTGATCAGAAGAGTTATTTGGCTAGAGGTTGATATCCATGGAAGCAGAGTAAGAAAAAGAACATGCAATTGGACTATTTGAGGCCCTCCTGGTTTCACCTGCTGTCAAGGTAGCACATAATATTGGGCCTTCAATATAGGTCTTCCACCACAACTAATGAACTTGTAAGAATGTACAACAGTTCACGTCTCCTTCCAAAATGGCATCTAAAAAAGTCAGATTTACCTCTCATCAAATTCAGAAATGCAATGGAATGGAATATCAGGAAAATTGTCTAACACTTGGAAATGGGAAAAATAAATTACTAGGTGTCCTTTCAGGGGAGTTATGGGCTCCAAAAGTTATTTGATTTTACTGAACTATGTTGATTTTAATTCTATTTCTCTTGATTAAGCAATTGTAAAACTCTACAGGGATACAAGTGAAGTTGTAAGAAACTGACAGTAATGCAAGTTATTCTTGTGTCTATCAATGCAAATGAATTTTGTTGGTAAAAATATTCATCTGCAGCCTGGAAAGAACCCTAAAGATACATCATTGTGTGACATTTTATTATCCTATGGGATATTAATCATCTTTATGCCATCAACTAGTAAATTCATCGCAGTATTCATGATTAGGTAAGTGTATGTGCCCATGTATATATGTGCATATATATATTTATAATATATAATACTTATATATTCTTCAAATTCTCATTTGAATAAGTTTAAACATTGTACTGGGTCTCTCATTAATTAAAGAGTTTAATATCATCTTTGAAACATGTTTATATTTTCAGGAGTCTTGAATTTATCATTTTGAAAATTGTACTTTAACAAGAATGATTTAAAATTTTTACAAACATACATAAATAAAATGTTTTGAATGAGAGTGAAACTACATGTTTTTGAATACTGATTATTTTTAAAGTACACTTTTATTAAATTTGTAAATTTTAAATGATATTTAAGAGAACTAAGTAAGCATGAACTAAACAAATAAAATGAGTCAGGACAGACATACACATCAGTTAAGGAACTGTGAGTTTTATTGATTCAAAATTATACCTATTTGCTAGTCCACATGAAGCCCATGTCCAATTTTTTGCTCATTAATATTGAAGTATGTTACCCTCAGAGAATGCAGAAGTCCCCAGTTTTCCCATCTTCCATGTTCAAAGCTTGGCTGCACTCTCTGGTGACTAAACTTTCTTTGAAAAAAAAAAAAACGTTAATTGCAAAGTTCTCCTTACCCTGAGAGTAGCTTAGGTCATGCCTGAAAACTTCGTGTCATCTTGATTGACAAGGCATAAAAGAGGCTTGGCAGCAAGTTTTCTTCCACAAACAAATAGTTGCTAGATCACAATTCTGAATCTCTAAGAGATCATTAAGAAACCTGACAGTAAGTTAAAACTGAGATTTTCTTGCCAAAAGCAAACATCATCAATTTCTGAATCTTGTTTATATGTGACTGGACTCTTAGCACTACATGCACTTCTACTGTAAATGACCTTGGTGAGTAGCAGTGGCTGCAGGAAACAGGTGGGTAGAGTTCATTCTAAGAGAAGTAGGTGATCCTCCCCAGGGCAAGTGTGAGAAGGAAGACCCTGGGAAAGTACTCACTTCACCTTCTCTTGGACCCATTCCCATCATGATCGTAGTGGATTGTACTTTTGCACCTCAGGGCAGGGAGCAGTTCTGTACCAGGCCCTACAAGGTCAGATGGCTCAGCAAAAGAATGTAACCTGGGGGAAGAGCTAGGATGGGCTGGGCAGAGCTCCCCAACAAGTGGCTTGCTGAATCCTGTTTAGCCTCCTGTCCCGCTTCCCACCCATTGGAGCAAAAAAGACAGCGTTCCCTGGCTTCTGGTGCACCACCCCAGCCATTTTTACCATGTCCAACTGGCTTTGCTACAGTGAGAAACCTCTAATGAGCCTAAGAAAGCCTCAGCCTGCAAAATAAAAGGGCTTGCCTTGTTGCCTGTAAAATCAGTGAAAAGAAAATGTCACTGAAACTCACAGCAAATTCTGCCTCCTACAAGGAACTCCCTCCAACTCAACAGTCAATAGTGACTCCCTCCCCTTGGTATCTATAAGAATTCATTGCCATTGCCCCACATTCTGCTATCTGCATGTGTTGCTTCAGTTGTTATTCACAAACTTGTATATATATTTTTCTTCCTTGACTACAAAGTAAATTAAGAAGGGAACCATGAGAAACCGTGGGCTGTGGCTTTTGTATTAGTATTGCCTTGGTTGGGATCCATACTTAAGTATATAGGGATTTAAAAATTATGAATTTCCTGTGCCTCAATACCCAACGTAGATAATGGCTTTTGCTCTGGAACCAATGAGTCATATTATGTTAACTTTAGAAGAATGCGATAAATATCTTGCCTCTCCATACCAAAAATAAATCTTAGTAATCACTGAAATAAAAAATAAAAAACTCTATAGAAGCTTGGAATGGCTGATATATTAAGATATAAAAAAATTTTAATGACTTGAAAGTCATCATTGATATTGTACAGTACATATAACTTTTTACTATGTTCCTAATGGCTAGAGAATATATTTTCAAAATATGTGAACTGTGTTAATCTTTTTTTTTTTTATGCTTTCCCTTCTAATATTACAACCAGCAGCATATTATACAAATTTACTGAAAAGGAGTCATAACCATTGAGGTTACTCCATCAGTTGGGGATTCGTTTCTTGCCGAGTGTGATAGAAACTTATTAATAAATAGCAAAGGACTGTAACTATTGGGTTTGCTGTCTGGGGACCCTCAGTACATGTAGTTGAAACTAAAATTGACATTTTAAAGGAATTTATTAGTCTCTCTTTGTACCCTGACCAGACGGTAGTCTGGTTCTCACACATGAACACCTTGGAGGTTATATAACTTTATCCAGAAGGGACATATTAGTACAACTTTCCTTTCTCAAATGGTGAGCTTTCAAGGTCAGTTTCTTGATTTGATGGGTCATGTTGTACCTTGGAATGAAAATTTTCTCTTAAAACCACCCAGGAATCAAGTATGTTTTACCAGTAAAATATCATTCTGCAAATTGTGCCTTTTGGTCTCCAGGATGAGACTTTTATAAGAATGGGTCTAGCTGCCTACCGCTCTACAGAGGTTCTGCCAGGGTCCCAGAGCAACTATATGAAAAAAGAATGAAGACTTCCCAGAGAGCTAAGAAAATCAAATTAACAAGATTATATAGTAGAAAATAAATATGAAAATAATGAGAGGACATACTATAATAAGTAACTTTTTCTTTTTTAAGATTTATTTTTTATTGTTTTTGATAGACGCTGAAAGACAGAGAGAAGGGGTAAGGCACAGAGCAGTCTAAATAGTTGCACATCATCAGTTTTCAATATAGTTTCACTCCACAGGTGGGTGTGGGACTGCACAGGGCAGGAACTGGGCTGGGGGCCTCCTGCACCAGCCCCAGCAAGAACTGAACTGGGGTCACACCCCAGTTCAGCATGTGGATCCGCATGGGCCAAGCTGGGATTTGATCCTCAGACTCCAGGAGCTACAAAGTATGTGTTCAACCCACTTAGCTATCCCATCATCTCCTGTAGCAACATTCTTGATGGCACAAATGATGTTATCATTGGGAAAATACTCACATCAATGACTCTAAACCAAGAAGTATTTCTGAAGAGTTGCCATCTGAATGGGAAAGCATCCTGAGAATGCTTTAAACAATTTATTTGTCATATATGTTTTTATATATGCTAAAAAATCTCTAATTCTAAAATAGTTATTTGAATGATTATTAAATAAAAATTCTAGATACTAAGAGAGCTTTGCTAAATGGTTCAACTGGTAGGGTTTCTCCTTGTCATACATAAAACAATGGATCTTCTTCCAATGATGTCTGAAATAAAAAGACATGTAATAGCTTTAGGTTATTCAGCACAATAACAAGATTCAAACCAGAAGAGCCTTTAGGAATATTTTTCTTTTCTTCATTCAAGCCAGGTGAGCTTTGGGAAAAGGCTTTTCTACCCTCTGGTCACCCCTGTGTGAGAGGGTCCCGGAACATTGATGGGATTACAGAAGAAAACAGACCCTTTGAAATGGGGCTACCCCATCAAAATAAACAACTCAAGTAGTTTCCTGACAACATAGCCTCAGATTTTTCATAAATCAGAGTGCCCAAGGGTGTCTCTTCATGTCAATTACATTAAATAATTTCAGAGAACACTTCTAAGCTTTGCCACAATAGGAAATCTTGTTGAGAAAAAATGTGTTTAGCGCCACAGCCATATCTGTCCAAATTGTACATTGTACGGCACTGTGTGATTCTGAGTGATGTTTCTTTACCACTAGTTGTACCTTTTTATAAAGTGTTCTCAATCAGTGACTATTTTATACTTGAGCACTGAAAGCACCTACGCCCATATAGCACCTACTGTTCCCGTTAACCAGACTTTACTATTCCAGGAATATAAAAGTTTATTTGCCCAGGAACACAAAAGTTACAAATCACTTTATTTTTTATGCTGAAATCTTCTTGAAAGACCCATCACATCTTCAATACAAAGAATCAAAAGACAATTTACAGCCCAACATTCTTGGAAACCCTTGTCCCAAAATCCTTCTACGCACAAGAACTGTATCAGGATCCTTACACAATCATAACTGAGTTGCTGCCCTGAAAGATCTGCCTTAAAACAGACTTCAAAATCTCATACATATCCTAACTTTACCCTCTCTCCTCTGTGATCCTCATAGGGCTCTGATGATGTGCATGGGGGATGGGGCAGTATCCCCTACAGAAGTGGTGTTTTCACCTTAATGAGCTGGGATCCCTCCTACTTCCTTCTATGTTCTTCTTCTACTGACTCAAAAGCTTTTGTTCCTGGCTTTTTTTTGTTTGTTTTTTGGGGGTTTTTTTGAGATCATTTCAGAAGTATTTTAGAATCTTAGGCCAAGATATTACTGGAAACAAATTCCTCAATTGGATTTATAGATTGTAAAAAAAAAAAAAAAAAAATGAATGGAGCCACTTGAAAACAGAGCCTGACCAGCCAGGCCAGAGGTCCTGCCTTACGCTGCCTCAGGCCTCAAATCTTTGGAATGTTAAAATGGAAAAATAACCTTTGGACTGGGCCTTGTGTCCCAATCTCTGATTTCTTGTTATCTTTACAAACAGTTCTTTTGGACACAATGTTGCTTGAGGCCAGTCCAAAGGTTATTTTGCCCTGTTCTAACATTTCAGAGGTTTGAAGAATGTGAGGCCTGAGGCCGTTCTGGGATGTCAGCTCCAAATCGGATATAAAGTGGTTCCGTTTCTATTATTATTAATTTTACACTTACCATGGGATTTTATGCCGTTGGTAAAAGTATCGGAGATTTGTGCTCACATATATGTAAAACTCTCCAAGATACATTATTTCTTTACATGTAAGTTTCAGAACACTGCCTTATACTCATATAATCTCTTTTGAGTAATAAAAAAGACACATACGTTGCCAATAGTAGTGATTTATTGGAAATATTCCTAGATGGTGAAACTTTTTCTTTTAGCTTTATACATTCCTAGAAGTTTCCCAGATTTCTTGGAATGGTTCGTTTAGAATTTGAGGGAGCCAAGCAACATTTTCAAACATGAGAGTCTCTATAATTAGGGTATAAGCAAAGGTATCATAGAATTAAAAATCTTAAGGGTTGATGAGCTTTTAAGTATTTTTATTTGTAAGAAAAGATGAAGTCACCTTAAATTGATAACCTGATCAAATATAGTTTGGTGATGTAGAAAAACGTTTGTGCTTCATGTATTACAAAACCAATCCTTTAGTGGAGACCCCATTACTGATTCTCCTTCTCAATGGCAATAAAAACAATTTTGTCTATACACGTGCAATAAATTCTGTCCTATGAAGAAACAAGTCTCCCCATCCAAAAATAATCTACTTTTGCACAGATTCGCAAATTCATTTCAATATTTCTGATCTATAAATATCTCAGCTATTTTATTTCCTCTTTGAATTGGTTGTAACATTTGCCTGAATCCCTCATTAATAATTGACTCAATAAAAATCTTTAATGTGTTCATATTATATCTGTATGAAAGTCAGGATTTTGACTATTTTAGAATGTTTTCAGTGGCCTATGATATCAACTGATGGTGAAGAGAAAGAAATGCTTTCATTGGGCACTGTATTTAAATATTGAGATCCGGGGTTATGGTTTTCTTATATAAGTGGAAATATAAGTTATCCGAGTCTTATCTTGTATCTTCATAAAGTAGGGACAATATTTCCCTCAGGAGTTCTTGTAATGATTCAATAAGGTAAAATTAGTTCAATGAGAGAATTAATGAGGTAGACATTGGAGCAACATTGCTTAGAGGTAATGAGCCTATGCCAACAAAATGACTCATGGTGGACCCCAAAATAATTTCAGAATAGGGGTTGGCCATGTCATGCTGGAAAGACAAACCAAGTGATTAGACAGTTGCAGCATTAGTCTATAATTTCAAACCAACCTCCAGAGTGAGAAAGAGTTAGAAATTGAATTCAACTGCATGGTCAATGACTTAATCAATCATGCCAACATAATGACACCCAGGTAAATACTTGTTTGAACTTCCTGGTTAGTGATGTACATGTGTCAGGATGGTCACATGTCCTAAGGACAGGGAAGCTATACATTTGGGACCCTTTGAGACTTTGCCCTGTGTATCTCTTCTTTTGACTGGTCCTAATTTGTATCCTTTATAATACAATTGTAGTCATGAGTATAGTTAGGCCGACCAGCTGTTCCATTTTAAATAAAACAAAAGACAACATTACTGTCTCATTGCGAACGGTACGTATGGTCAGCCTACTGGCACCTTGATTTTAGCACAGTGAGACTAGGTTGACCATATGTACCATTCAAAATGAGAGAGTACCATTGTTTTCTGTCCCATTTAAAATTGGATGCCTGGTCAGCCTTCTACTGTGTTTTCTTGTGTTCTGTGAGCCCCTGAATTTGTAGCTATTTGTCAGAAGTATGGGTGGACATAGAAACCCCCCCAGAGCTTACAGCTGGTAAATCAAGTAAAGTGAAGTCTACGTATGCTAAATCTGGGTATTTAGCACCTCTTTTTATTATATATAGAACAGTCACCCAAAGAGTCCTAGCTAGTCTTGAATTTGTCTTACTGTTTTCTTTTGGAGTCATTTAACTTGCTCCTCTATTTCTTATAACCAGGAAGTTCTGCACTGACACTTGATTAAACACAGGTAAACATTTTTTTAAATAAAAACATGGCGTTACCCTATACTGCATCACTTCAGGAGATGCATAATATGACATTATCCTACTACAAATAATAATGAACTTCATCACTTAATTGAATATTGATGTTATCCTTTGTCCCCCATTATACAGACACATACTTTTCTTTGTAATTTTGGGTGATAGTTTAACACTGTCCCTCATAAACTATATTTTCTTTCTTGGTTATAGCTGACGTTCGATATTATTTTATATTAGTTTCAGGTATACAAACATTGTGGTTAGATATTTATGTAATTTATGAAGTGATTCTCCCTAATAAGTCTAATACCTACCTGGTACAATACATACTTATTACAATATTATTGACTATATTCCCTACATTATACTTTATATCCCTGTGACTATTCTATAACTGCCAGTTTGTACCTCTTGAAATGTGAAATCATGAACTTTTTAACCCAAAGATTGTAGAATTTAAAATGATAGCTACCAAATCAAATTTTATTAATTTCTCAGTTCTCCCTACAATTTCATGACTAGGATATTTCCTTGGTTAAAAAAATAAATGCTTTACTTGCCCCCTTCCCGTTTCTCTCTCATTCTTTATGCCTAAGTACTCATAGATACGGTATATATATATTTTTTAAGTCAATGTATTATCGGCAATGACTGTCTTTTTGGTGCTTTAATTTTTCCAAAATAGGCCAGTATTTGCCTTTCAAGGATGGCTCCCTTTGACATAAACACAGTAGCCTTTAAGCTAACTCTTCTTCTCTGGCATAAGAAGATGATCCAGGCTCACCTAGGATTTGATCTCAGACCAAAATCAATAATATCTCCATAATATTGAAAACAATAGTAATATTAAAAAACTATTATGGGGGAAGCCAGGATGGCTCAATGGGTTAAGTGCTCACTTTGCAGCACCGGGGACCGAGGATCGAATCCCGGCCCCGGCCCCAGCCCCGGCCTGTGCGGACCCATATGCTGAACTGGGGAGTTCCCCCAGTTCAGTTCTCTCTCTGTCTCTGTATGCCCCGACCAGCAGGGAATGACAATGCGGGGAGAGGAGGACCCTGTGGAGGATGAGAGACAGGAGACACAAAGAAATGGAGGCAAGACAGGATTCTGATCAAGCCTCAAAATTTTATTTCAGTTACAGCGGTATATATGCAGTAGGGACCAAGGAGGGCAGGGCTGTCTGTTTGGCGGGGTATTTGTCAAAAGGTGATTGGTTGGGGCTGGGAGCTGTGCGGAGGGTGAGGTTTGCTAGCATTTCTAAGCAACGGGCTATCTTTAGCCACCAGCCAACCCATAAGGTTTCATGTGACTTCTGATAACTGGTGCTCTTTTGGGGAAGTCGAAGCTTCTTCAAAATGGAGTCAGGTCTAAAATGGAGTTTTCTTTGTAAACCTGGATGGTCCCCAACATCTATCTATCTATCTATCTATCTATCTCTCTCTCTCTCTCTCTCTCTCTCTCTCTCTCTCTGTCAAAAACAATTTAAAAAAATTTAAAAAAAAAAACTATTACTAATTCTATAATACTGCTTCAGATTTTTTACTAACCTGCTGCAAACAATTTTTTGCAGCATTCTTGGAACAACCATTAAATGGTTATAAATTTTCCCATAGTATTGCAAGCAATCCTTGCAGATGAGATAACTAATATTTTATTTAATTCTATATACAAGAAATTTGAGGCTTAGGGAAATTAAGGAAATTGCTTAAGGTCAGAGAAGTAGTCCAAACCAAAAGCCCAAATTTTCTTTATTACTTTACCAAGGTGTTTCTCAGACACTTACAAAGAGAGACTCATTTTGAGGGTTGACTTGTTATGAAAAGTGTATTTGCGTGAACATTTAATGTCCAGTTATTGAAGTAGGTGAGCTACTAAAACAATCAGGCAACTTTTAATATTAAATTCCTAAAGTCCATAATAAATTATTTGCTCAAAAAGAAAAAGGTTCAGTATCCTATTCCCTAATAACAGATTTTTACTAAAAAAAATAATAATAATAATGTCTCAGAAATATTTTTAAAAGTTCCTTTCAAAAGTATCTAACCAGCATTCAATTTATATTGGAGTCTGTACTGATCAGAAAAGTGTTTCATGCCTTATTTGAATTGAATAATTCGTATTTTGACCATAATTAAACAGAAGAGTTAAAAAATCATGGTATAAATCCCACTACATAATTTTCCTCAAAAAAACATAATCAGTGACCACATTACCATAATTGGGCTATCCTTTTTCAAGCATGAAAAGCCACCTAATTTATATTCCTATAATTAGAAATATTGGCTTTAACCACCAAATCCTGATCTTTCAAAAGCCATGACCACAACAATCAGCTCCGGTCAATTTCTGCACCTAGAAAACAATATGACCATTTCAAAAATGCAGAATCCAAATGCTATATCATGGTCATAATCACATCACTTCTCACTGTATAGTTAGCAAATATCCTTCCACAGACCTGTGTCTTTTATGTAATATCTCTACATATAGCAAGTGCCTAGCACTTACTTACTAGCTGCTTGCTCTAAGAAGATTTATTAAATCATAAGAAAGCAGTAATTCACATACTGATCATTTTAGGCAGAACAATTTATGTGGTATTATGCAATCAAGCCATTAGTAAAACAAATATGCAGCAAAGCATTGTGGGAGATACAAAGTAAGAGTCTATAGTTAAAAAAGTTATGACGTATAAATTAAAGCAGAGGTTCCCAACCTTATTATACCCTAAGGCGCATTCTAAAATATTGGTAGGGCGGCGGGCACCAGCTATTTCTAAGGATATTTATTATTGAACAAGAATAAAAAATAATAAACAAAAATAATTTTAAAATAATAAATTTATTGTACAAATTATATACACACAAAGAAACATATATACAAAACGTACGGTAATACAAAGTAAATAAAAAACACACGTACAATAAAATCATTTAAGAAAACATCAAACCAATCTGTCAGTGTGATCTTTGGCATTGCATTTCATTGGCCAGTACCTCGTAATTAGGAGTATGATGACAACCCTGTTAGCAAACAATTATTAAGATGCTCATCGGTAAGTCGAGATCTGTATCGTGATTTTATTAAATTCATGTTTGAAAACAAAGATTCGCATAAATACGTTGACCCGAAAAACGATTTGATATTATATGCCGCTTTTTTAAAAAATGGGAATCTTTCTTTGTCAACTATATTCCATAAGCCCTCTGATATTAAGGATTTTAGCAAAATATCGTTCTTAAGGTTCAAAATTTCTAACTCTAGTTCTTCTGCTTTCCCCTGAACAAGGTCTGCAATACATGCGGGTAGTTCTATTACATTTATTTGGCAAGTAAAAGGATTGATACAGAAGGAGACAATTGGCTCGATATTTGTAAACTACAGAAATCTCTCTTCAAACTGTTTTTGAAGCACTTGCAGGGTCTCAATAAATAATGACACATTTAATTCCTTGTTACCTAGCATTTTCCTCATATATGGGAAGTGCACAAGAGACTTGATATGCAGATGTGATATCAACAGTCAATTTTGCTTTAAATGTGTTTACAGAGCTTATCATTTCAGCTATATTTTTGTCTTTTCCCTGCAACTCCAAATTGAAAGAATCTAATTTTTCCATGATGTCAGCAAGAAAACCCAAATCCACCCGCCAGCAAGAGTCTGTTAGTTCATCATAATTTTCATTTTTATCATGTATAAATGTTTTTATTTCTTCAATTAAGTTCACAAATCTTGTAAGAACTTTACCTTTACTGAGCCAAC
>PVKE010020654.1:0-13307 GCA_004027555.1 Craseonycteris thonglongyai | reverse complement strand
CAACTGTGTTATTTGACAACTGTAGGTCTTGTATCGCCGACATAATCTCACGCTTGTTAGAGTATTCCTCAAACAAATAATCGGCAGCAGTCAGAAATGCTTCTTTTAACAATTCACCATCCTGGAAAGGTTTTTTCTTCTTTGCGAGCATGTGAGAAATTTGGAAAGAAGCAATGGTTGCCTTTTTAGATTTTTCCACATGTCTAGTGAAAACAGTCTGTTGAGTAGTTAAACTTAATTTTAGTTGATTTATTTTTTTCTTTCTTACTTCAGATTTAAGTGGATAATTCATATCAAAAGTGGTATGACTTGTCTGAAAGTGACGTTCAACAGTATGTTTTTTCGGCACTGCAATACTACTGCCACACAACAGGCAAACACTTTTACCTTTTAAATTAATGAAACAATATGGTTCCTCCCAGTCTGTGTTAAAATTATAGGTTCGTTTTCTCTTAATTGGTCCACTCATTTTAGGACTAAAAATTAAAAATAAAAATAGTTATAGAACTACAATAGCATATCAAATTGCTACCATAATAATAGATTACCTACCTCACTTTTAGTTCATTTAAAATTGAATCTATCAAAACACTGTGATCCTAGCTAACCGTCACGACCCGATCAGTCCAGCAACCGCAATCAAAATGGCAACTTGGCGCCTCCCGGTTGGGGGGAGGAGAGTTTAAAGAGCGCAGCGGCTACACAAGACGCGACATGGACAAAGGCGACAGCTAGGGAAACACTTATACATACGATATCACAAACATACCAACGAATATAATAAACCTGTGTAGATACTCAAACAATATTTTAAAATTCTAACCAATGTATAAAAATAAACTATAGTTTTACTTAGTGTTTATGAAAAACTTCTGATGCAGTCACATAATGGCGGGCGCGCACAAATCGGGCCGTGGGCGCCATGGCACCCGCGGGCACGGGGTTGGGAATCCCTGAATTAAAGCAACAGTTAGATAGCACTACACACTAATCAGAATGGCCAAAACCCAGAACACTAGGTAAACCAAATGATGGGTGTGGAACAACAGGAACTCTCATCCATTGTTGGTGGCAATGCAAATCGGTACAGCCACATCATTAAAACAGTGCAGTCTCACTTTCACGCACCCCCCAGAGCCCCTTTTCTTATTCTATACCAAGCTTGTCCAAATGCAGCCCACAGGCCGCAGGTGGCCTAGGACAGCTTTGAATGTGGCCCAACACAAATTTGTAGACTTTCTTAAAGCATTAGGAGATTCTGGTGCAACTTTGTTTAGTTCATCAGCTATCACTAGCATTAGTGTATTTTATGTGTGGCCCAAGATAGTTCTTCCAGTGTGGCCCAGGGAAGCCAAAAGGTTGGACACCTCTGTTCTAGAGTATCATAATCCCCAGGCAACTCCTTGGTGACTCACAGCAAATGACAGTATTGCTCTCCAGAAGGCAGCCCAGGTGTCTTTCTGCCAAAATATTTTTCCTGAGGAAATATATTTAAGTTGCAAGGGAAAAAAATACATAAATCTTTCAGTGCTCTGGGATATTCTTTGTTTTGAGAAGTGATTCCTTTTCATATTTCCTTCTTCATATTTATATGACTCTGCAGCCTGAGGAAAGCTTTCTTTTTCTCACTCTTCTGCCCTCTGAATGTGCTCATAACAACATGGTATCACTCTCACTGTGGTGTTTAGATTTGCCAGCTCAATTGGAGCCGGCACTTGCAAAAAAAATCCACTTTTCCTCCTGACTCAAAGGGATTGTCTCAATAGCAGCATTGTCTTCATGATAGGGCTCAGGTCCCACTCAAGTCACTTTGAGGTATGTGTCTGCCCAGAGGACAGTGGTAAACCATAAGGGTGGTGAGTTAGTCAATACAGCAAGCCCTGTTCACTCACGCCTGGCCCAGGTAGGTCGATGGCCACAGGGAGTGGTAAACACAGCCCCCAAATTAAAGAAACCTGTGGCTGAAGGTCATGCAAGTCATTCTGGTCCAATCCCTTAATTTCTGATGAGGAAAATGAGACTGCTCAAGGTCATGGAACATTTTGGTGCTGGTTCCAAGATTAGAACCAGGGTGTCCGTATTTGTAGTCTACCCTGTTTCATACAAGACTAGATTTTGTCTCTTTCTCTTGGAAGAGGTCCTTTCAAATGTCTGCCTGTAACAGTAGTGGTTTGTATCACTCCCTGGATAAGAAAGACAGATGGAGATACTTCAGATGAATCAAAGCTTTGGCTTTTCATTCATCAAACATCCACACTTGAAGAATTTAAACATGTCCATTTTATACCACCTGAAATGCTCAGCAAGCAGGAAGAGACAGGGAGCAATGATATTGAGTCTGCAAAATGGAAACTACTTGACCCTAAGACCTTAGAGTTTCATGGCCAATTATACTCCTGTGATCTATATTAATGCCAATGTTATATATATTTTTAATTAACTATTGAATATATCAGTAAAAAATAAACTTATAAGCAGAATTCTGTACTGATTTTATACTAAAGACCCTTAAAGGTGTCAAACAATACCAAATTTCTCATTGCCTTCATTTCACATTCCAAAACTATTTACTGTGGAGCTCCAAATCAGCCAATCACTGACATAACTTTTAAGATATGACGCCTCTATTTATAATACTTCTTTCTGCTTTGCAAAGCATTTGACCACAACCATATGAAGGTAAGCAAGTCGGTCCTTCATTATTAAAAGGATTTGTTGATTCTTGTCACCCTAGGAGCCCATTAGATGACATTTTCTTCTTTAATACCTGTACAAAATAATATTTCTAAAGCTCTGCAACTAGAATTGCAGGCTATTCCTGCAAATGGCAAAATGAAAATGCCTAGCCAATGTCTAATGTTCTTTTATTTGGAATTCTTGAATGTCTTAAATATAAAAAGAATTAACAGGAAGAATAAAACGAAGTGGCATCAAAATTAGGATAGGAATTTAAATGTTATAGTATGAGTGATACAATAAGTATATTAAAATTAATTTTGCTTGAAATGTCACTTGAGAATTTCAAATTTCTTATAAGTCTCTCTCTCTTTCAGCCACCTCACTTTTCAAAATAAAGTGTTCAGGCTTTCATGACCTAACAATCATATACTTACAAAAACAAAAATGCTTTTTTGCTTGACCTTCTTACAAAAGGAATTTGTTGGCCTTTTTTCTTATAATTACTATGCACTTATTCTTTGATTAATTGTTTATCTGTCAACACATAATTCATTGTTTTATACTTCTAAATTATTTTGTGGTATCAATAAAAGATTTGTGTCAAATGTCAACTTGGAAATTTATTTTGAATTGAATATTAGAACAAAGTCAGTTTCACTGGTTAAATACTGGCTAATCACAGGAGAACCTCTATTAACCGTATAACTGGATTGATCTCCTTTTTCCCTAAAATTACTATGTAAACCAATATTGTTGGAAAAACTAGTTTTTAATCTGTCCATGATCCTATAAACACTGTCCCATCCTCATGCTTGCACTTGCGTGAGAACACTTGCCCTCAAGTGAATATTTTTACGTTTTGACTATATGTTGGCACACATCTCACTCAGGACTAGTGAACATTTTTAACACATTAATATAATGGTGGGGGAAGCCGGGATGGCTCAGCAGGTTAAGCACTCACTTTGCAGCCCCGGGAACCGAGGATCGAATCCTGGCCCTGGCCTATGTGGACCCACATGCTGAACTGGGGTGTGCTTCCCATTTGGGAGGCACCCAGTTCGGTTCTCACCCCCTGGTTCGGCCCCTGGCTCGAGGGGACGTACCTCCAATGCGGGAGGCCCCCAGCCCAGTTCCCACCCTGCGCGCCCCCGCCCGCCTGTGTGGAACAAAACCATGTCGAAAACTGATAACGTACAAGTATGGAGACTGCTCTGGGCCCTCCCACTTCTCCCCATCTCTATCTCTCTCTCTCAAAAACAATAAAATAAATCTTAAAAATATATATATAATGGTGAAAAATTAGACTTCAGTTCTTAAATTTTCTGAGCTCAAGTTTATATATTATATGATAATAAACTGACTTTTTCATGGTATACTCTACCCATATGGATTGTTATGAGCTGAACTGTGTCTCCCATAAAAATTCTTTTAAAATCTCATTATCTCACAATATGATTGTGGTTAGAGAGAGTGATGTAACAAAGGTGATTAATTTAAAATGAAGGCATTATGTGGGCCCAGTTCCAATATGAGCGATGTCCTTGTAAGATTTGGATATAGGTACCTACAGAGGCAAGATGATATGAAGACACAGGGAAAACATATCAACAAGCCAAGGAAGAGAGGCTGAACAGTCAGTTCTCTTACATCCCTTATGAGAAACTAATCCCGTGAATACCTTGATTTCAGACTCTCAGCCTCCAATGTTGTGAGAAAACACATTTCTATTGTTTAAGCCACCCAGGCTGTGGAACCTTATGCTGGCAGCTCTGGCAAACCAATACACATGTTTCAAATAAGTGTTTGTGAAGATTAGAGGTGGCTCATATAACCTTATGTCTTATGAGAAGTCATTTCCTGGCTATATAACTTTAAGAGCACATAAAGTAAGTGTCATAAGGTGGCATAAAGAAATTAAAATAACAAATCGAAGCCAAGGCAAATTTACTACCACTTTGTGAATTGAATTACTTTGACCAATTCACATGACATGATAATAGATTGTGGTTGTGATTAATTTTACCATCCACCAGCATTTCTCCCAAAGATACTAACATAAACTAGTAACAGAGCTCTTACTCTTTCCTGCCCACTGGCATCCATAAAAATCTTCATTTTATCCCCATTCTTCTTTATTACACTTTCTCTTGGAGTCTTTTAAACCACAGTATAGACAGAACATCTTCATTGCAAAGCAGCCAAGAAGCAGAACTATAGAATTTGGAGCTTTCCTTTCTTCTCCATTATCAACAATAATTAATGCTCCTATTAAAGTAATATTGTTAAGATTCTGGTTTGGGTTGCTAAGAACCAAGGATAACACACAAATCAATAAAACATTGAGGAGCTACAATTGCCACAAACCATAATCTGAGATAAACACCATATGACTCAGTAAAGCTAAGGACATTTCTCTTAAAATTCTAATGCCAACTTTTAGGACCAAGCAAACACCTGCAGTTTCAGGCTCATGATCAAGGAAAAACTAGAAGTCTATGAAACTCAGAAAAATGTTATCATCTTATCAGCAAACTACTTCTATTTATGTTTATTAACTCTATTAACTAAAATTTATAATTTTTGTTCCAAAAGGAAACAAACTACAACTGTTCATTTTTAGTCATTGTAAAATGAAAAGTGCAGAGAAAAAGATACATTAGAATTTTATCCAAGACTTTAGAGAAAGTTTATGCTAAAGTAAACTATAAGAATTTCAAATACTATGGTGAAGTAGTCTCTTCTGTCCAATAAAATGTCCATCATTTTAGCTATGAAATTTGCTATTTGACATAGTTATAAATCAAGCATTCTCTCTATGAGACATAAGAAGTCAGATTCTTTCATTCGACTTCTAACTAAAGGATAAGAGAATAAGGACAAAGCAGAGATGTGTGGTCTATTTGCTGCTGAAATACCAGTCTAATACAAGGAAGGTGGCCACAGTAGTTTCTGGGCAGTGACTGTACTTACAGCCATGAGTCTGTTGCCATCACCATTACCAGTCAATGGTCTATTTTGTATCAGTCTCCTAAGAAGCAACTATAAATATTTGACCAGGCCTGAGCAGAATTTTTCAGAGCAAAGGCTACTTCTCTAACCATTTGCAGTCCACTAGCAGATTATTTTATTATTCAGGTGATCATTCCAAAATTGCTTGGTGGTCTACCAGTGGACTCAATTGACATCTTTCCCAGCCCTGATATAGAGACTCCAGAGAAGGACTCTGGAAACAATTGAGAAGACTATCAAGTCCATGGCTCAATGGGCAACATAGAGTCTAGAACATGGCCCAGTGAGGACTAGGATCACTAATCAGGAACCCAAGGCAGAAACACAGATATACAAACTGAACAAATAAGCAGGTACATGGGCTGTCTATACCTGGGGTCCTCACACTGATAAAAAAATGATGCTTAATTAAAGACTTGTTTAGACATACAAAAGCTTAAGAAATTCATCACCAATAGACCCAGTAAAAGAAATGTTACAGGAAGTTCTTTGGGTGGATAGCAAATGCTATCTGATGGAAACATGGATTGACACAGAGGAATAATAAGCACCAGAAATATAACTAGAAGGATAAACATATCCATTGTAAATATCCTTTAAAAGCCTAAAAAAGTATCAAAAACTGCATTAAACAGAAAGAATATGTCAGCACCAAATCTACACTCTAAAAATATGTCAAAGAATATACTTTAAGCTGCTGTGGGGGTGGGGGTGGGGGGCAAGGCGGGGGATGATACTAAATTTAGACAAAATTTCAAGAATTGAAGGCAACTGGAAATCGTAAATAAATTGGTTAATATATTAGATAAAAGACTTTTTTGTTGTTAGTCTCATAATTGCCTTAAAAGACACAACTGACTTTTTAAAGCAAAAATAGGAGCATTAAAAGTTGGGCTTTTTATCTTAGAAGTAAAAGGTACCACGAAGTGCCACAAAGGCTGGGGAGAGTGGGAAATTGAATTAGAATAATTGAGAAGTGATGCACTAACTGGGAACTGTAAAATGTGAAATAGCCTAATATTGCTTCTCAATAGACTTGGTTAAGTTTTAGGAATAGGTTAACTGCTAAAAAATTAATAAAAAGAAGTATAATTAAGCTAATGGAACAAATAAAATAGATACTAAAAAAATTGGTTAATTCATTATTAAGAAAATGGTAAGGCAATAACAAATTGAAAGCAAATATTTGTAATACATATATCAAAAAAAGGCATATGAGTATATCATGATATAAAGAACTCTTGCAATTTAATAAGACAAACAAATGAAAAATTGGGCAAAAGACTTGAACAAGCAAAAGAAGAAATACAAATGGCTAACAAGCACATGAAAGAATGTTCAAGATCAATAGTTTTCAGAAAAAAAAAGGGGGAAGCTGGCAATGGTAATTAAGGTGCTGGATATGTCAACTAGCTTGAGTAATGAGGAGTCTCTCTAAAGAAAATATACAGGGCTGTCTGGAAATTATCCAGCCGTGAAACTGTTCTCGTTATATTGACAATGGCTGGATATTTTCCAGATAGCACTCATATATGACACCCTGACTAATGTCGGTGAATTGGGAGTGCAGAAGGAGATTTTCAGACTCCGAAGCTGACCTGGGGAAATTTTCACCACAGTTCCAGCTCTCTTCCTGGTTTATAGACGGACTGTGTGGGAGGGACCAGCTGGTCCAATCCCAGGAAAACTTCAAAAACGTTAAACCAGGAAATGCAGACAATATCCAAAATGTTATCTGTAGAATCAGCTGAGGCTTTTTGTTTTTTTGGTGTTTTTTTTTTTAATTACTATTATAAAAGTTCTGGAAATTCTTTGGCAAATGTGTTAGTAACATTTTTGAAAAATCTAAACTGGTTCAATTTTTCCTACATCTATAATTGTTAGTTGCTCAGTCAGAATTCTCTAATTCAACAATTTCCAAACGTGATTGCCAGATCTTTTTAAAAATATTCCAAGCCCCACCCTAATTCGGTGGCCTGGGATGAGATCCATGCATATGTGTAGTAAAAACCCTCTTAACTGACCAAACTATACCTGACATCCTATTTGTTTAACACAGAAGTGGCAGAAAGCAAGAAATCAGAAAAAAACATGGCATGTGCATATCATTAAGACAGCAGAGTTTATATGAAACTAAAAGATATATATTCACTAGCCACAATTTTAATGTAAATAAATTTATCATATACATCTACTGATTGAACAGTAAAGTCATCTTTCTTGCATATTTCATGCAGATACCGTATATAATTTCCATTTTAGTTTCTTTGAAATCAAGCAAGGACTTATAGACACTTGCAAAGAAACCTAAATAGGAGCTCTTAGATTTTTACAGTTTTTCCAATCAGTTTCCTTCTTCACACGCAACAATAAACAGCATCACTCTCTTCACACACATATTTTATTAGTTTCCATTATTTACATTGTGTCATTAGCAGTTTTAGGATCAAACACACAGGTTTGATCAGCACCTACACCAAGTGGCAGGTGCAGAAATGGTTTGCAATACTAGAGAATGGGCTATGAGCCAGGAGCAGTCTGCTGGCTGTGGGCACCAACCAGTATGTTGTACTGGAGCAAAGAGAAAGTTGGTAAACCAGAGAGTGAGTGGAAGGACGACACTCATTACAATATTCCCTAAAATTTCCACACAAAGGTGGTAAGGATGATTGTCTAAGGTGGGAAAATGTTCCCCTAAACCAGAACTTCTCATAAGTGACCATGCATACGAATTCCCTGAGTCTAGTTAAAATGCAGATTCTGGTTCAGTATGCCTGGAGTAGAAAACAAGAATCTAAATTTCTAACAAGCTTCTAGCTTGTCAGCAATCTGAGTAGAGAGACTCTCAATGAGATTTTTATTACATAATGTGAAATTCTTGATGACTAGCAAAAAAAGCTTTTTGGTGTGGCAGCAAAACTGGATATTCATACATTCTAATCTAGTTTGTAAAGCATATTAAATATTAAATAACTCCTTTTAAACAAAAGAGTTTATTATCCAATCATTCTTGGTAACAATATAAGTCTTTTTGTTTTAGTTTCTCCAACTATTTTCCAGACTAAAGTCTGTTTAGCAGAAAGAAGTTTTAGGGAGCAGTAGAAGAATGCATTTTCATTTTTTGGTATTAATGTCAACATTACCAATTCTGTTTTTCTATCCCCATAGTGACAGATAGATTGAACTATGTGCCCTTATAACTTGTGGTGTAGAAAGAAGGAAACTGCATTTATAGCAAACTTCATCAGGATACCTTCTCTCTTTTCCAATCTTTGCTGTATGGTTTGGGTTTAGCCAGTAGCTCACACAAAGCCAAAATCAGTAACGCATTTGGCACTAAATATCTCCTTGATGAATCATCATAGGAAAGACAGCAGTAGAGTTTGACAGTGGGATGAAGGAGAAAAGTAGAAGCATTTAAAACAGAATTTTCTTTTACTGTAGGTGGTTTATAACAATTGTCAATATACCACAAAAGAAAATGTTAGGCAGAACCCCATTTCTTCCCATTGTATGGGATCTAGCATGATTGACATTTGATGTGACCCATTTTTGGTAACTCACGACATTAACACAAGAAACCAACTCTAATTGTGTAGTGTTCATACATTGGACGGGATTATGGGGACGGGCATCATTATTGAGGGAGCATTTGCTTCATGTGACCTGACAGGAAGCAAATCTGAACCCAGGTGCAGGGAGGGAGAGGCTGATCTCCATAGAGGGTAGAACAATTGAACGGGTACTCAGCCCTCAAATTTCAAAAAGTTTCTGGGCTCCAGCTTCCAAAAGTTTGCAGAGTAGGTGAGCAAAGCTGGCCGGCCTCTCCCCACAAGCCAGAACTTGCAATGCCTCACCTTTAAAGGACATCACTTGCTATGGGAAATCCATATTCAAGACTTTAAACTCTTACTTAGGTGGAAAGTGTTAGTCTAAAAGAACACAGAGAAATTCAAAATCATGGCCTGGTTTCTATAAAATAGAAGAGACAGAACAAGAAGTCTCCTGAATGGGCTGTTAGTGGTAAAATACAGCATGGCAGTCATGCCCACATTCCCAGGTGTTTTAAAAATATCCACACATAACAGCTGTAAGGTTCTATTATTCTTATCGAATGATGATGCTGTTTGCCATGGACTCTGCACTGAATTAGCAGACCAGCTTATAAAATTCTATTTTACTGCAATACGTAATAAAGGCTTTGTTTTGATCTCTTAATGGTGTAATTATTAGGAATGAGGTTCTAAATAAAGACCAAGAGACCCCTTTAAGAACCTAATGGAATCTGTGGTTCACAGATTTTTTATGTTTTGTTTTTGTGCCTACAATTTCCCAGAGGTTCATTAGATGCCCAAGATTTTTATTCCTTTACATGGCTACGGAGTTACAAGTTTCCACTCTATTATAATATGGATATTCTTTGAGCCATTCCAAAGAGAGTGATATATGTACAAAACCCTGATGTGTGTCCCTCTCATAAAAGGGCTGACTGTCAGCCACCCTCCTCCCCTACTCCAGGAAACCAATGGGGAGGTAACAGGAATCACCTACTGTGACTCTGCTAGCCACCAGCTTCCTGTCCTGGGGCTGTTAAAATGGGTTTCAATTCTCTAAGGTAGTTCTTTCAATGCCAAACCCAGTACCCATTCAATTGTTCTGAGTTTCCCCCATCGGGGACTCCTCCTCTAGGGCTGCCTGTGGCGTCACTGCCGTTCTGAATCATGCAAATGAGGATGTCATATCCTCTGACTCAAAATGCTTTATCTCACTGACAATTATTTTAAGAACTGCAAACAGAAACTTGGTCTTTGCTTCGATCTGATGTGCAAAGGCATCACTTTTCCTTTTCTCACAGGAAGCCAGTGGACGCGCAGGAAGCTGAGAAGTGTGTAGAGGCCGTCCTGTGGGTGTGAGCAGGACAAGCACGCACACATGCTCATTTCCAGGGCTTGCCAATTTGATGCAGCAACTAGTGGTACATTTCCACGTATGTACTTTTCTTCCCATTTTCAAACCCAAGGAACGGGCAAGTCATATCTGGCATCCAGGAAGCACACACAGCACGCAGGACTGAAATAGCCTATTTAAGTAGTTTGGTGGCTATGAAGAGAAACTACTTGGCCTTGTCCATTCTGAGCACTAGTAACTCTCCTGAACTGGTCGGGCAGCTTCCATAGGCCAACTATCTTTGTGCTCTTAAACTGTATATCAAAACTCTATGCATTGAGCATGAGTGTATGACAAAAAGACATTAAAAATAGGATTTGAGTACAAGTGGACTAATTATATGACTTACTAGCTGTGGGAACGTTGGAAAACACAGAGCATCTCTCTGAGCCTCAATTTAACCCCAGCTATAATGGGGTGATAGTGGTATGTATCTCAGAATTATAGTGATGCTTACATTCATTTAAGGTACATAAAGTTCCTAGATTGATTTGTGGCACATATTAAGTACTGTGTGACAGTTAGCTATCATTACTACATAAGTTATCCCTGAAGCATTTTTTAAATTCAGAGTTAAAGCCAGAAGAAACATGTATTATTTTTAGTTTACACGACAAAAGGCAATATAGCATAGACTTTGCAGTCTGGTAGGTCATCATACTGGAAGAAGCTACAGCCGTTCAAAGTCAGTCAAGTCTAAAGTCATCCCTTGGACTCAGTATTCTCATCTGTTAAGTAATAGTAATAAATTCTTCCTCCTTAAATTTTTAGTGGCACTTACACTAGAAAGGAAACACACTTGACCCACAAGGAACAAGTGTGCAGTTAATGTTAGCCATCATTTTCACTAAAAATTAGAGTCAGAATAAATGTATACAAACTATAGATATAAGCAGTAGACTTCCATTCATTTAAAAACGATTGATATTGCACTTACTCTGTCCCAGGGGTAGTTCTGCACAATCTATTAAAAAAAATAAAACTCATTTGCTTATTTCTCCTAATAACTCCAGAACGCAAGAACTGTTACCTTGCCTTATTGTAAATATGAGGAAACAGAGGCACACCATTATCAAACTTCACATTCAGGATTCAATCTCAGGACTCCTAAGATGATGCTCTTCCAAGACCATTGATAGAATTCTCAGTTATAATGGAAAGGGTCTGTCTGTGACATTCAACACTGTAGCCACTAGGCACATGTGGTGACTGAGGCCTTGAAATGCAATGAATGTGCCTAAAGAATGTAAATTTTTTATATATTATCTAGTTTCAATTAATTTAAATCAAATTTAAATAGCCATATGTGTCTAGTGAGTGCAGTGTTGGACAGCACGGCTAGACCACTCCATGAAAGGGCGAGTCCCACTCTAGAAATTAGTAGAGATCCTCATCCACACATGTCTACACTGGTCATAGTTCCCTTACTCAGGATCTCTATTACTCTTTTCTTCTAATGGGAAGTCTTCTCGTTGTGCTTGCTTGACGCTGGATATGATTCTGTAGCCACAGGCCACGTGTGGACAGTTTTCCACACAGGCCCGTCCCATGTTCCTCTAGCTGGGGTAGGAGTTCTATTTTGATCTCTTTTACAGAAATGGCAACTTTTCTGATTGGTATCTGGACTGAAAATGCAGCCAGGCTGGACAGAAACAGGCATCACAGCACTTTTCTGCATAATACCATGAAACTTGGCTTTCCTTTGAACCACCAAATTATACTCTTGCTTTTGCTTTTATTTCATAAAATTAACTTATTGGAGCATGGCTGTCTGATTGCAAATAGCCAGTCATCACCTGCGCCCCCAATGCCCCTTACCTCCACCGCTGTAATTTGGCAAGTAGGACCTATTCAAGTTTAGTGAGACTCAGAAAACAAAAGTCAAGAAAGAAGCACGCTTTCTCCTGCGTTAAATCTGTATTTCAATGGAGACAATAATTTCATATAAGTGATAATATATATTTTATTTCATTAATTTCATTCATTTATCTCTGCTCTGTTCCAACAAGCACTGTCCCACTTAAAAGCAGAACGAAGAATGACTCTGTCACTTATTCAAGCCCTTAGTACAGCATCACTCATACTCAGCATTTTCAAAACTGCATTTTCAAAATCACTATCAATACTGCATTTCCAAAATCATGACTGAGAGAACTTTGCTTCAAAGCCACACGACAGAAGCCCCACAAGTAAACTTGAAATCCTAAACAGACAGCTGTAATAGGGTGCAGTGATTACCCAGTGCTTTCTAAAACGGAAGTCAGGGGCAAACTCAGGGGGTTCAGTCTGCCTTGCCCTGCTCGTAGCTCATGTACAAATTTGCTAAGTCACTTCCTCTCATTGTTTTCAAACTGATTTCCAAGCAGAATATTCATATCTTTTTCTGTAGATAGGCTAACTCAGCCTGCCCATAATTTTGTGGGCAAAGTGGGTACATGTTTGTGTATTTATCTTATTCATTGTTTCACAATATTAGGGTGGTGATTTTGAGAGATTTCAATTTCTCTTGTTTTCATTGGATTCTCTCTTTTCTCCGGCCTTCACTCCTATTGATGTGTTCACAGGGTATCATTTGTGTGATTTCTGAGTCACAATGAATCAAAGGTATTAACAGATAATTTTGATACCAAAATTTTTTTATTAATAGAATAGAGGCCACCTGCCTTAGC
>PVKE010020653.1:0-27195 GCA_004027555.1 Craseonycteris thonglongyai | reverse complement strand
TAAAAAAAAACTTATATTAATACATGGCCAATATGTGTATGAAAAGGTGCTCATCATCACTAGTCATCAGGAAAATTCAAATCAAAACTGCAATGAGATATCACCTCACACCTATTGTAATGGCTTTCATTTAATAAGACAGGAAATAATAAGTTTTTTTTGAAGACATAAAAAGTATTGAGTACTTGAGTACTACTAGTAGGAATGTAAATTGGTGCAGTCACCAAGAAAAACAGTATAAAAATTTAAGAAATTAAAAATAAATCTGCCATATGATGCAGCGATACCACAAGTGTATATCCAAAGGTAATGAAAACAGTGTCTCAAAGGTATCTTTATATATGTTCATTGCAGCATTATTCACAATAGTCGAGATATCAAAACAAATTGTATAGGTATGTTATACATATACATATAAGTATATACACACATATATATATAAAACCATATATATGTATGTCTATATGTAAATTATCTCTGAAGAATGATTTTTCCTTATGTTTTAATTTACAGATCTTTTTTTTAAAGAGTTATTTTATTGATTTTTGACAGAGAGAACCAGAGACAGAGAGAGACAGAAAGAAGGGGGAGGGCCCAGAGCAGTCTCCATAATTGACATTAGTTTTCCATATAGTTTCACTCCACAGGCGGGCACAGGGCTGCGCAGGGCAGGAACTGGGCGGGGAGCCTCCCACATAGGTCATGGCAAGAACTGAACTGGGGGCACTCCCCAGTTCAGCATGTGGGTCCGTATGGGCCAGGGCCGGGATTGGATCCTTGGTCCTTGGGGCTTCAAAGCGAGTGCTTTACCCGCTGAGCCATCCCAGCTTTCCCAATTTACAGATCTTAAAGAGTGAATGTTATATGAAAGCCAATGTTGTCACTTAAAGTATCTATTACATAATAATAACTGAACTTGTAGATATTATCTAGTAGAAGATAGACATTCAGAATTACAATCTTAAACAGGTTAATACTTTCAGAGTTCTGAAATAACAGTTATACCTAGTTTGTCTGAAATATTTTAGTGTTGTATTCAGGATAATTGAGATATACTTAAAGATCTCTTTTTACATATCAAATATATTATGTTTCCACTCAAGATGATTTATGATATACACATTTTTAGAACCTTTCTCTCTCAAAGTTTTATTGAAATAAATTACTACATATAAAAATCAAATTCAATTTATTTTACTATTTTAAACTAGGAGAAAAGTTATCAGCAGACCCTAGCAGTAAAGAATTAATGGGCCCAATAAATCAGGTAAGAAAGAAAAGATATAAAAATAAGTTCATATTTAAGTAGTCTGAAAATAGTACCAAGATATGAAGCAGCAGAGAATTTAAAAGCATGAGAAGAAGTCAGCTGTACTGTTGGTGATCTAATAAATGGACAAATTAAATAGTATGTCAAGTCTTATGGTAGGCATAAAAATGGGGATGTTATTCTAGATTATTTATATGGGCCCAATATAATTATAAGAGTTCTTATACCTAAAGGAGAAATGCAACAGAGTCAGATATGATGATATAAGCTTATATTGGAGTGATATGACCATAAATGGCATTCAGAAACTGGAAAGGGCAAAGGACGTATTTCCCCTCAGACTGCAGAAGAAACATCTCTGCCAACACCTTGATTTTAGCTTCACAAAACCCACTTTAGACTTCTGAGTTCCAGAACAGTAAAATAATTAAAGATCATAACTTTGTATTTTTTTTAAAGATTTATTTATTTATTTATTTATTTTTAATTTATTTTATTTTTGACAGAGAGAGAGAGAGAGATACAGAGACAGAGACAGAGAGAGAACTGAACTGGGGGAACTCCCCAGTTCAGCATATGGGTCCGCACAGGCCGGGATTCAATCCTCGGTCCCCGGCACTGCAAAGTGAGTGCTTAACCTACTGAGCTATCCCGGCTTCCCCTTTGTATTTTTTTAAGCCACAAAAGTGTGTTAATTTTTATAACATCAATAAGAAATTAATACAGATCTCAAAAAATGTATTTTTTAAATTTTTGTTCTTGAGCAACGAATTGGAATTATATGTTTTTGTTTCTGTTTTTGATTTCATTTGATCAGAGAAGCAGGAAGATGCTCTATGTATGCTGGAGTCAGATTTGAAATGCCCATACCAAAGGTAATATTCCATATTGTTGATCTTTCAAGTTGGCTGCAAATTCAATTTTGCCACTCTACCATCAGAGTTTAACAAGAACACTAAGACCCTGCAAGTATGCAAGAAACAAACTTTCTTAGTAGTATGTACAACTATGCCCAGATATCAGAGTTGTTCTATAAATGTCTAGATTGAATATAAGGTCCAGATTTTAGACCTGACCATTGCCTTCAGAAAATGAAAAATATGTGAGGGAGGTGTCAAATCTCACGAAGATTCTATTTCAAAGAAAACTGAATTAGTGAACGAGATAAATAATAAAAAATAAAATTTTCTTAATGCCCAATTAAGTTCATTATATTTGAGGATTTTAGTACTTGTATTTTTTTCTCCTGGGAAACTTTTTCTTGTACATCATGACATAGCATTCTCTCTTATTTCATCTGGATTTCTAATTTTACTTATCAGAGAGAATTTCACATATACCCCCCAAAAAACCTTTGTTACAATTTTTTTTCTCTTACTCTGATTTATTATTTTTCTTTTTGTTTATTTTTATTTCACAACAAACTAGAAGTAGAAGGGATCTTCATCTTAAAAAAAGACATCTACGTTGGGGAAGCCAGGATGGCTCAATGGGTTAAGCACTCACTTTGCAGTGCCAGGGACCAGGGATCAAATCGTGGCCCCGGCCCGGGCCTGTGCGGACCGATATGCTGAACTGGGGAGCTCTTCCAGTTCAGTTCTCTCTCTGTCTCTGTATCTCTCTCTCTCTCTCTCTCTCTCTCTCTCTCTCTCTCTCTCTCTCTCTCTCTCTCTCTCTCTCTCTCTCTCTCTCTCTCTCTCTCTCTCCTCTCTCTCTCTCTCTCTGCCAAAAATAAATAAATAAATAAAAATACAAACATTGAAGTTCCTTTAAAAAAAAAAGACATCTATAGAATGCCACAGTACACTTAATAGTAAAAAAAATTAATCATTCTTCATGGTGAAAAACAAGTTAATTCTTACTTAAGATCAGAAACAAAGCAAAAATATCCCCTCTCATTACTCCTAATTAACGATGAATTGTAACTCCTAGATCAGGAGTCCACAAACCCCTGGCCATGGACAAGTACTGGTTTGTGGCCTGTTCGGAATTGGGCTGCACAGCATGTTAATGATGGATGAGCAAGCGAAGCTTCATCTGTATTTACAGGTGCATTCCATCACTTAAAATACCACCTGAGCTCTGCTTCCAGTTAGACCAGCTGTGGCAACACACTTTGGGTGTCATTGTCTACCATCACCTCCAGTTGAGACCATCTAGTTGTGGGAAGAAAAGCTCATTCTGCATTATGATGAGTTGTATAATTATTTCACTATATATTGCAATGTAATAATAGAAATAAAGTATAAAATAAATGTAATTCACTTGAATCACCCTGAAACCATTCCCCGACCCCACCAAGTTCATGGAAAAATTGTCTTCCACAAAACTAGACCCTGGTGCAGAAAAGGTTGGGGACTGCTGTCAAAATGATTCAATAAGACAAGAAAGGGCAATAAAAAGTACACAGATTGTGAAGGAAGATAAAGAAAAAATCTCTGTTCACAGAAAATATCACTGTCTATGTAGAAAATCCCAAAGATTAAAAAAAAATACTGTTGAAATTAATAAGTAATTATAGCTAGTTTTCAGGACGCAAAATTAATATACAAAAAGAAACACAATTTATATTCACTAGTAATGAACAGTTGGAATTTAAAAACTAAAAACACAATTTACATTAGCACCAAATAATGCTTAAGAATAAATACCACAAAATATGTCCAGATCTATATGAAGAAAGCTTAAAATTCTAATGAAAGAAATCAAGGATGATTTAAATAAATATTATAGAAAGATATTTCGAGTTCATAAATAGGAAGTCTCAAATGCTTTAAGATATCAGTTATTTCCAGCTCTAAATATTTAATGCAATTTCAACTAAAATTCCAACAAGTTACTTTGTGCATCTTGACAAACTGATTCAAAAATGTATGTGAAACGGCAAAATACCCCGAATAAACAATATAATACAAAGACATATATACCCCAACAGTTCATCACATCACTGTTAACGGTGGCCAAGTAATGGAAACAACCAAATTGTCCTTTGATAGACGACTGGATAAAGAAGTTGTGGTACATTTGCACAATGGAACACTACTCAGCAATAAGAAAAGATGAAATACAGCAATTTGTGAGAACATGATGGACCTTGAAAACATCTTATTAAGTGAAATAAGTCAGACTGAAAGAATCAAGAAACATGTGACCTCACTTGTAGGTGGAATATAAAACTGAAAGGAACAAAGAAACAGAAACTCATGGACACAGTCAATAGTTTAGTGGTTACCTGAGGGTAAGAGGGGAGGGGAGGTGGGAGAGTAGGAAGGAAGCATCAAATATATGGTGATGGAAAGAGAACTGATTCTGGGTGGTGAGCACATAATGCAATGTATTGACAACATAATGTAGAATTGTATACCTGGAAACAGGTACAAAATGTAATTTTTATCAACCAATGTCACACCAATAAATTTTTTTTAAGATTTATTTTTGTTGTTTGTTTTTTTAAATATATATTTTTATTTATTTATTTTTATTTTTGACAGAGAGAGAGATACAGAGACAGAGACAGAGAGAGAACTGAACTGGGGGAGCTCCCAGCCCAGCACATGGTTCCGCACGGGCCGGGGCCGGGACTCGATCCTCGGTCCCCGGCACTGAAAAGTGAGCGCCCAACCCACTGAGCCATCCCAGCTTCCCCTTTTGTTGTTTTTTGACAGAGAGAGAGCCAGACAGAGAAAATGGGGAAGGCCCAGAAGAGTCTCCATAGTTGACAACATTAGTTTTCCATATAGTTTCACTCCACAGGTGGGCGTGGGGCTGCACATGGCAGGAACTGGGCTGGGAGCCTCCCTCATGGGTCCTGACAAGAACTGAACTAGGGGCACAACCCAGTTCAGAATATGGGTCCACCTGGGCCAGAGCCTGGATTTGATTCTCAGTCTCTGGGGCTGCAAAGTGAGTGCTTAACCCACTGAACCACCCTGGCTTCCCCATTGTTTTGTATTTAAAGACATTGAAATTTGAAAAGACTTAAGAGTTGAAAACAATATTTTAGTTTATAGGTTTGAAGTTTTAGTGTATTGTTTTTTAACGATGACCATACTCATGAAGCCAATTAGAGTTAAGTATCTGTGACAGAAAAAAAATAAAAATTAAAAAAATAAACATACTTCAAGGAACAAGAAATGACAACAATGGTTGTGACTAAGTATTTCCTTAGAACTTATTTTGGAACAGGCATTATTTTACACTATTACCACACATTGACTATTTAGTTATTTTGGCAACCCTATGGGATAAGTTATTTTAATCAATATTTTGCACGTAAGCAAACAAAGTTCCAGTGAGTTTCAAAAGTCTTGTCAATGTTATAAAATAAATAAGCAGAGATTGAAATAAGGCAACTTGACTTTCTATTTAATGCTCTCAAATGTATAACATTCTTGGGTGTTTCTAAATATGATAAGTGATGGCTGTAATCATTTGAAGTAATAAAGAAGTAATATTAAAGCCAAATGTAGAATAAACATTAAAATATTGATATTATATAAAAAAGTTTGTTCTAAAATGACAAAATTTGAACTCTGAGTAAGCCCAGCCAATAAAAATAAAAACCCACATGTCAACAGCATTTTTATCTTGATAATAGTTCATTTTATTTTCAAGACAGAACCCTACGTATTTTAAGATTTGTAGTGCTATTCAATATAATAGGTCCTTTGGCTAAGATGTTACTGAGAATATTTTACAAATGTGAATAATCGCTTTCATGGCAGGGCTATTTTAAAAGAAATTAAAAGAACAAAGCTTTTCATATATATTATATAGGAAAATGCTAACTAATGTTTCAGTTACTGAAATATTTTTCTGATTTAGAAATGTGTAGAAAGATATGAAGTGAAGCAAAAAGATTACTGTATGAGTCAAGGCTCTGGAGAAACACATTGATAGGAAACATATTAGATATAGGTATTTATGAGAAATTTATGTTAAAGAATTGGCTCCCATAAATGTGGGTGCTGGCAAGTTTGGAATTGGTGCGTCTGGCTGAAAACTCAGATAAGATTAATAGTTCAGTAATGACATAGAATATCTTCTTCTCTGGAAAAGCTTACTATTCTATTTTAAGATCTTTTAACTCATTGGATAAGGCCCACCCGCATTATTGAGAATAATCTCTTATTTGATATCAATTTAATATAAATATTAATTGTATCTACAATGTATCTCCATAGTAACACTTGGATTACTGTTTGATTAAATAGCTAGGTACCATAGCCTAGCCGAGTTAACATATAAAACTAACCATAGTATGTTCTAAACATACACAGTTCATAGATTAGTGATAAAGCTATGGCGAAAATAAAATACTGACTGTCTATAACTGGCTAAATATCTCTAAATAAGGGCTGAGTAACAGATAATAAACAATTTAACAAAGAATAAAGTGATGATTTTCATTTCTTTACAAATCTCAGAGAAAATATTTCAATAGGAGCATTGGTAAAAATGGTTTGTAAGAACAAAATTAAACTTTCAAGAAATATATATGGGAAGGATTCTAGAATAAAACTTTTTAGTTATCAAGCCTGATTTGTTACCTACTACCTCAGTGACCCTGGGCAAATCACTCAACAACTCTGTTCTGAAGTTTTTCATCTGTAAATTTGGAATAACAATGCCTGCTTCATAAGGTGACTGTGAAGATAAAATAAGTTCTGACTTTCAACACATTAAGAGTACCTGGCATAGTCTGTGCTATATAAAGATTAGTAATTATTATTAATCTGAAGAAGTATTAAGAGGTTTAATTGATTAGCCATATGTTTTATCAAAGAAAAGGACAAGAAAATATGCCAAATAGTTAACCACTCAGTCTCTATATTTGTTGCTTTTCATATTACACCTAGTGTAATATTTTCAAGATTCATTCATGATGTAGCATGTATCAGTATTTCATTCCTTTGTATGACTGAAAAATAATCCCATTGCATTGATATATCATGTTTCATTTACATATTAATTAGTTCATGAACATTTGGGTTGCTTCACTTTGGGGCTATTATAAATAAAGCTGCTATAAATATTCATGTACAGGTTTTTAAGTGGCCGTTTGTGTTCAATTCTCTTGGGTATATATACCTAGGAGCAGAACTGCTGCATCATGTCATACGTTTATTATTAACAGTTTGGAGGAACTACCACATTGCTTCCCATAGTGGTTGCATTATTTTACAATCTTACCCTAATGTAAGTATTTTCTAATTATTCCATGCACTGATCAATATTTGTATATATATACTCATATATGTATAAATACATATATAATTTTATATGTATAAAAGAGCATATACATTATATAGATTTATATGTGTAAAAATTATAGTATATAATATATATGTTCCAATTATTCCCTGAACTCAAAACTCATACATAAATATATATAATTATATATCATATATAAAAATTATATCTATATTTATATAATATATAATAATTATATATAAATAAGTTATATATTATATATATAATTTTATCCACCCTAGTTGGTACAAAATGATCTCCCATTTGATACTGAAATACATTTTTCTAATGATTGATGCTGAGTATCTTTTCATGTGCTCATTGGCCATTTGTACATCTTTGAAGAAGTGTCTACTCAAATTTATCATCCATCTTTATTTGGAATTGTATCCATTTATTGCAAATATTTTTTCTACTTTTTTAACTTTTATTGAACTTATTGAGATGACATTGGTTAGTAAAATTATACAGGTTTCAAGTGTACAACTTTATAATACATCATCTATATGTTATATTGTCCTATTCTTTCATTATCTGTCATTTTTTCACTTTTTGATAGTATACTTTGAAGAATATACACTTATTATCATTATTATTGGAATTCATTTTATCTAGATTTTTTATTTTGTCCCTGTATTTTTGTTGGTATACCTAAGAATTCATTGCAAAATTCAATGACATAATAGTTTAAGCTCTTATTTTTAGTTCCGCACAAAGTAGGCCTAAGTAAAGAATACATCGGTAAATCAATAAAGTAAAACATTATTTTTTTAATATATTTTTATTTATTTATTTTTGACAGAGAGAGAGAGAGAAAGAGAGAGAGATACAGAGAGAGAACTGACGTGGGGGAGCTCCCAGTTCAGCATATGATTCCGCATGGGCTGGGGCCAGGATTTGATCCTCGGTCCCCGGCGCCGCAAAGTGAGCGCTTAACCCACTGAGCCATCCTGGCTTCCCCTAAAACATTATTAAAGTTTTGTATTTATTGTGAGAATAAGGTATAGTTTCAGTACTCACGTGTTGATGTCTAGCTTTCTCTGCACCATTTGTAAGAAAACAAAACACTTTTTCCATTGAATTATTATGGCACACTTGTCAAAATTAATTGATCATAAATGCAAGAGTACATTTCTGAGATCTTAATTCTATTCCATTGAGCTACATATTTATACAAGTATCCCTGTTTCCAAAAGTTCATGTGAGGCCATTTATATGTTAGTAGTTGCTTTCGCTAACTAGAAAAGAAAAAATACATGGAGCATTTTTGCTTTTACTAAACAAACAAACAAACAAATAAACATGATCTTACTATCGTAGGTCTTTCCCAAAAGCAAAGTGGCTTAATGGGAACTTCGAGAAAACAGGGGATACTCTTTGCTTTATGCCGTTTTAGCTTATGAGAGGTTATATAGAAGCAGCTATACTTTGGGCTAACGAGAAATCTGTACTCAGATTATCACCACACTATCTTGATTACTGTGTCATTGCAAATTTTAAAATCAGGAAGTGTGAGTTTTCCAAATTTGTTGTTCTTCAAAATATTTTTTATTATTTTGACTCCCTTACATTTCACATGAATTTCAGGATCAGTTTTCAATTTATGTAAACTAAAAAGACATCTGGTATTAAAATAGGTATTGAAATAAATCATAGATTATTTAGGAGATTATTGGAATATTAACAATATAAAATCTTCTGATATATTAACATGGAATTTCTTTTTAACTATTTAGATGTTCTCTATTTTTTCAACAAAATTATGTAGTTTTCGATGTAAAACTATTGCAATTATTCATTAAATATATTTTAAGTGGCCTTATATTCTTTTCAATGCAATTGCAAATATATATTTTTATATTTGCAATTTTAGGGTGTTTATTGCTAATGTATAAAATTACAATTTATTTTTATATATTAACCTTCTATTTTGAACAGTTAATGGATTAATTTATTAGTTCTAATAGGTTTGTGTGTATTTGTGTAAATTCCTTAGAATTTTCTACATATACATGAACATGTCTTCAACAAATAAAATTAAATTCTTTAAAATCTGGATGTATTTTACTAATTTGTATGGAATAACTGCTAGAACCTTAGAGTAATGTTTAATAGAAAGGGGAGAACAGACATTCTTATCTTTATATAGGGAGAAAGCATTCCATCTTTAACGATTAAACATTATTATATTTGTGCATCACTTCAGATGCCTTTCATTGGATTGAGAATCTTCTCTTCTATTTCTAATTTGTTACACATTTTATCAAGAAAGTGTCAAATTCTGTCAAAGGGTTTTTTCTATACATTGAAATGATCATGTAGTTTTTGAGCTTTATTTTATTGATATGATATATTATATTAATTGATTCATAGATATAGTCGTGTTCTATTAACCCTCAGTTATGATATACATATATAATATTTTCTAAATGCTGCTGAATCAGACTTGCTAGTACTTATTTCAGAATATATGTCTATGTTTATAAGGACATCTATCTGTGTTTTGTTTTATTTTGTTTTGTTTCTCGTGGTGTCTTTAATTTTGTTATCAGGACAATACCTCATATAATCAGTTGAAATGTATTCCCTTTTCTTCCACATTTTGCAAAAGATTACAAAAGATAACTGTTAATGTTTTTAATGTTAATAAGTCAGAAGAGCAATGTGTCTGTACGTTTTATTTTAGAAAGTTTTATTAAAAATTATTTAATTTCTTTAATTGTTGTAAGTCAATTCAGATTTTATATTTTTATTAAGCTAGTTTTGATTATTTATATCTTTCTAAGAATTTGTTCAGATATTCTAGGTTTTCTATTTTATGGCATAATTGTTGATAGTATTCCCCTATAATCATACTTATATTTGCAAGGTTAGTACTTGTTAAGAATTCAGTTATGCTGGGAGAAAGCTGCACTGCCAGGTGTCAAAATAGTCAATTAAAGCAACACAAAAAATTAAAGAGTGAAGCCCTTACTTACTACAGTGGTATAAGCAAGAATCTAAGGTGACACCCAGATGTCTTAGCGGGTTGATTGCTCATTTGTAGCCCTGGGGTTCAAGGATCGAAGAATCCCAGCTCCAGGTCATGTGGACCCATATGCTGAACTGGGGTATGCCCCCAATTTGGTTCTCACCAGAGCAAGCTTTCCATATGGGAGACCCCCAGTTTGTCTCTTGGCCCAGGTGTGCTTCCCAAGTAGGAAGCTCCTAGATCACAAGGAGGCCACAAGGGAGGCCCCTGGTCTGGTTCCTGCCCTGTGCAGCCCTGCACCCACCTGTGGAGTGAAGCTGTATTGAAAACTAAAGACATACAACTATGGAGACTTCCCTAGGCCCTCCTCCTTCTCTCTTTCTCTCTCTCTCTCTGTGAAAAACAATAAAAATAAATCTTAAAAATAAAGACAAAGCTAAAAACTGGAGAAAATATTGATTCTTCTTATTTCATTTCCCCCAGTGGAATGGTGCACTGATCAAGGATCAGGTGGGTCAGCACTGATGTGAGGGTAGTATTACCTATGAATGATCTCATCTCCACACAAAAGGCTCCACAAATTTTATACAGTCTGAGTTAGGGTGGCTCTGGTGAGAAGAAGTGGGCTAAGCCTGAACAAGTCTTATGTACTGTAGTCAACAGGGGCAAAGTGTATTTCAGGTTCTCTTTCTCCCACTTCCAACCCCAGTAAAGAAATTTTAACAGATGCCCCTAAAGAGTATCTCACTGAAGTCAGGACAAAGATTGCTGTATAAAAATACCTTGCTAATTTCTCACTAATTTACTACCCCAAGCCCGAATCTTTGTCGTATTAATTCCTCACAAATTTATTACTTCTTGTCTAAAAATACGTTTCTTGCTTTGAGTACTTCTTTAATGCTCACATTTTTATGGGTCTCCTATTCAAACAAATTAAGTTGATTTTTCTCCTATTAATCTGTTGTATGTCAAGTTAGTCATTAGACTAGCCCAGAGAGCCTAGAAAGGAAGAAGACAAATGTTTTCCACCCTAAAACATCAAGCCTGGTCTATGGGGGGCAGCTTTTTCCATGAGGCCTCTCAGGTTAAGCCTTTATAAAATTGTTTGTAGTCAGGCCTGAAACAAGCTGATTACAAATTTAACCAGACGTCACATTTTTTGTTATTTAATTATTGACATTTAGGTTGTTTCCATACCTTGGCTATTGTAAATAATACTACAGTGAACATGGAGATGCATATACCTTTTGTTAGTGATCTTATGGTTGTTTGAGTATCCAGAAGTAGAATTGCTACGCCATAAAGTAGGTATTTTTTAAACTTTTTCATGAAACTCCGTGCTATTTTCCATAGTGACTACACCAATATACATTCCTACTAACAGTGCCCCAGGCTCCCTGTTCTTCACATCCTTGCCAAAACTTGTTATTTCTTGTCTTTTTATTAATCACTATTTTAACAGGTGTGAAGTGATACTTCATTGTGATTTTGATGGACATTTCACTGGTGACTAATGATATAGAGCACTTTTTATGTACCAATTGGCCATCTGTATGTCTTCTTTGAAACATGTCTATTTATATCTTTTGCCAATTTTAAATAAAATTGTTCAATTTTCTGCTATTGAGTTGTATAATTTTATTATATATTTTAGATATTAGACCCTAATCTGATATACATTTTGCAAATTTTCTCCCATTCAGTAGGTTTCCTAGCACATTATGTTGATGGTTTCCCTTGCTGTTCAGGAGGTTTTTAGTTTAATGTAGTTTTGTTTATTTTTGCTTTTCTTGCTTTTCATTTTGGTATCAGATTTTTAAAAAATTATTACCAAGAGTAGTTATCACCTTTTTTCTTCTAGGATTTTTATGATTTCAAATCCTATGGTCAAGTTTTTGATCCATTTCTAGCAAATATTAGCTTACACTATAGATAGTGGTCAGTTTAATTTTTTGCATATGGTTATCCAATTTGCCCAACCTCATTTATTGAAGACACTATATTTTTCTCATTGCATACTTGGTTCCTTTGTGATAACTTAATTTAACATACTTACGTAGGTTTATTTCTGGGTTCTCTATTCTGTTCTTTTGATATATGTGTCTGTTTATATGCCAATACTATAGTGCTTTAATTATTATAGCTTTGTAATATAGTTTAAACACAGGGAGCATAATACCTCTAGTTTTGTTCTTCTTTCTCAATATGGCTGTGGTTACCTATTGTCTTTTATGATGTGATGCATATTTTAAAACTGTGTTCCATTTCTGTTAAAATATGTTATTTAAATTTGATAGTGATTGCATTGAACCTGAATATTACTTGGGGTAGTATTGATATTTTAACAATATTAATTCTTTCAATCCATATGTGTGGAATATCTTTCCATTTATTTGTGTCTCCTTCACTTTCTTTTATTAATGTCTTATAGATTTCAATATCCAGGTATTTCACCTTTTTGGTAAGTATATTTCTACGTATTTTTTTCCTATACAATTGTAAATGGAGTCGTTTTCTTAATTTTTCTTTTTGATAGTTCATTATTAGTATAAACTTTATACTATAAAGTTTATAGTATAATTCCTTTATACTACAAAGGAATACAAGAGCTTTTTGCATATTTATTTTGCATTCTGCAACTTTACTTAATTTTTTTCTTTTAGTTTAACATTTTTTGATAGAATTTTTCTATATATAGTATCAGGTCATATGCAAACAGTGATGGTTCTGCTTATTCCTTTGTAATCTGTGTGACTTTTTTTTTTAATTGCTATGTCTATGTCTTTCTCACACTATGTTGAATAAAAGTGGTAAGAGTAGGCATCCTTATTGTTCCTGATCTTGGAGAAAAGATTTCAGCTTTCGCCACTGAGTATAATGTCAGATATAGGCTTGTCATATATGGTCTTTATTATATTGAAGTATGTCCCCTGTATAACTGCCCTGTTGAGTTTATATAAAAAAACAAAAATGTTGAATTTTGTCAAATGTTTTTATTTCATCTAGTGAAATGGGCTTATGATTTTTATCCTTCACTTTGTCAATATGGTGTATCACATTAACTCATTTGCAAATATTTAACCATCCTTGTATCACTAGCATAAATCTCACTTGATTGTGATGTATGATTATTTTAATGTATTATTGAATTTAGATTGCTGGTATTTTGTTGAGTAGTTTTGCATCTATTTTTATTGAGATATTGACCTGTACTTTTTCTCTCTTGTGACATCCATTTTATGTTTTGGTATTAGGCCAATACTGGCCTTGTGAAATGAGTTTGGAAGAATTTTTGTCTTTTCTATTTTTTGGAATTTTGAAAAGAAATGATACTTATTATTTTTAATGTGTTAATAGAATTCACCAGTGAATCCATTTGGTCCTGAACTTTTGTTTGTTGGGACTTTTTGTACTTCATTGAGGTGTAAAATTAAAATGTTTATTAGATATATTTTTTATCTTTTAAGATAGACAATTATTTCTATAAACTTCCCTCTTAGAATTGCTTTTGCCACATCTTATATATTCTTTTAAAGATTATTTTTATTGATTTTTGACAGAGAGAAACAGAGACAGAGAGAGACAGAGAGAATGGGGAGGGTCCAGAGCAGTCTCCATAGTTGACGTTAGTTTTTCCATATAGTTTCACTCCACAGGTGGGCACAGGGCTGCGCAGGGCAGGAACTGGGCCGGGAGCCTCCCACATAGGTCCCGGCAAGAACTGAACTGGGGGCACACCCAAGTTCAGCGTGTGGGTGCGCATGGGCCAGGGCCAGGATTTGATCCTCGGTCCCCGGGGCTTCAAAGTGAACGCTTAACCCACTGAGCCATCCCGGCTTTCCCAACATCTCATATATTTTGATGTTATATTACCATTTTAATTTGGCTCATGATTTTTCTTTTTATTTCTCCCTTAATCCATCTTTTTCAGTAGCATATTGTTGAATCTCCACATATCTTTGAATATTTCCGTTTTCTTCATGTAATTAATTTCTAAGAATACACCATTGTGGTCAGAAAAATATTTGATATGCTTTGCTTTTGTTTTTTGTTTAGAGAATGTTTTATTGGCATCACAGTGTTCTTTAAAAACATTCCCACAGGGAAGCCGGGATGGCTCAGTGGGTTAAGAGCTCACTTTGCAGTGCCAGGGACCGAGGATTGAATCCCGGCCCCGGCCCGTGTGGACTCATGTGCTGAGCTGGGGAGTTCCCCCAGTTCAGTTCTTTCTCTGTCTCTGTCTCTGTATCTCTCTCTCTCTCTGTCAATAAATAAATAAATAAATAAATAAATAAAACTTAAAAAAATAATATAAAACAAAAGATAAACTGTAGAATTTAAAAACATTCCTTGTATTTAAATAATGTTTTTCACTGTGAATTCTATAATCCATAAATAATTAATCTTATAACATGTGGGAAGAAGGTATACTTTACAAAAGACACTCTCTTAAATTAACTAAATCCTCTTAAGCATATTAAAACATTTTTTGTGATCTATTGGAAATTGTTCCATATACACTTAGAAGAATATATATTCTGTTGCTATAGGGTACAATGTTCTGTTTATCTACCTGATAAGATCATCTGGTCTAATGTGTTTTTTATGGCTGATTAGTTTGTTTGTTTTGGTCCTTGGTTTTTTTGTTTGTTTGTTTTTGTTTCTGAGTATGTTCTTCTTTATGTACTTCCTTAAGGTGGGAAGCTAAATTATTGACTTGAAATCTGTATTTTTTATTAATACAAGTGAGCAGAGCCCATCAGACCAATCAGATACAAATATGTCTCTGTTGCAGGAAAGGCACAACACAGGAAAGATGGCACTTGCTGGCTGCAGGGGAGGAGGACCACACTCAGAAAAAGTGACAACTGTCCTTCATTCAACCCTTGTGACAAAGCCACACACATCAATCAGATCCCACCCCCCACCCCCACCCCAGCTTCTCCACTGTGTCTCCAATGTCTTCTGAGTTACGTTCTCTTTGCTGGAGCTCCAGGTGAGTGCCAGCAAGTGACTGGGTCTGTGAGTGGGCACTTTAAGAGGATATCTGGGATTCCCACAGCCTTTGGTCCCATCCGGATGCTCTGCATCTCTGCTGTTTTTCACAACCAGATGTTTTGGGGGTTCTTCTTCCCAACAGCAGTACTTCAGGCTATGGAGCTTGTTGTGGAGCTGGGGTCTCTCACTCCTCAGAGTGGAAGAACTTCTTTAGCCGAGATTTCCCTCCTGATTCTAAACCACCACGCAAAAGTTTGGGGACAACCCCATTTCACATCTCCACTCTTCTGACCAGTATATGTATATGTATATGTATATGTGTATGTGTATGTGTATGTGTATGTGTACGTGTACGTGTACGTGTACGTATACGTATATGTATATGTATACATATATATATACATGTGTGTGTGTGTATGTATGTATATATATATATATATTAGTTATAAAAATTCTGTTCAGCTAAACCTCAGATGGCTCTCCAGGTTGATTTTTCCATGATTTAGTTGTAATTTTAAACTGTTCATAGAACAAGGCAGGCACATTGCTTATTTACTCTGCCATCTTTTATCTTCTTCCAGGTCATTTTATTAATTATTTCTTTTCAGACTGTTTCTCATATTGCATAGTATCTCTTGATCTTTCTTTAAATCGCTGGTTCATTATTTTTCCAGTTTCAATCTACCACTAAGACTCTCCAGTAAAGCTTTAATTATATAATTTTATTTTTTTAATTATTTATTTTTATTGTTTTTGATAGAGACAGTGAGAAGGGGGAGGGGGACCAAAACAGTCTCCATAGCTTTACATTATTAGTTTTCAATGTAGTTTCACTCCTCAGGTGGGTGCAGGTCTGCACTGGGTGGAAACCAGGCCAGGGCCCTCCTGCATGGGAAGCTTGCCCCAGAGAAAAACAAACTAGAGGTATACCCAAGTTTAGCACATGGGTTCACATAGGCCAGGATTGGGATTTGATCCTTGGTCCCTGGCGTTGCAAGATGAGCATCCCGGCAACCCGTTTTCATTTTATTTATTATATTTTCAACTCCAGAATTTCTGTTTCATTAAAAAAAATAGTCTTTTTATTGATATTCTCATTTGATGAGATTTTGTCATAATAACTCTTTAAGCATAATTTATTTTAGTACTTTGTACATAATTATAGTAGCCACCTGAAATCTTTGTCTGATATACAAATATATGACATTTGGGCTCTTACAGGAAATATTTGTTGCCTTGTTTTCCCTTTGTTTCAGTCATATTTTCCTTTCCTTTTTGCATGTCTTATAATATTTTTGTGTTTAACTGGGTATGTAAAATAATATTTTGTTGCAATTTTGGATACTTACTTATCCCAACAGCAATAGCAAATAATACAGTACTTGCTGTTGTTGTTTTCGTTAGTGCTGATGGTTTGTTTAGGGAAAAGCATGGTCTACATTCTGCTGCATGCATCCACTGAAGTCCTTGTTCTGTTATCTTGGAAGTCAGTTATTAATTGATTAGGCATTATAGTAACTGCCTGGAATCATAACTACCATAACTTCCTGCTAGTGCACAACCTCAAGATTCATCAAAGGTGAAAATGAAAGGCTTTCTCGGATCTTTCTTGGATATTTGTACAGTTTTGCATATCTACAGAAATCTTCTATGTGTGTGGTCTTCCTTGTTCCAGGCATAATGTTTGATATTTTCAAATTGTCTTAAATATATCCTATTTCCCATTAAAAAAAAAGAGAATACAGCCAACTTTCTGTTTGCCGAAATGGTTGTGCTGTTTCAAGCAGCTGCCATGTTAAATGATTGCTGTTATTTATTTTATGAACAAATGTCCTAAGGTAAATGACTGTGCTGAGTGAGCTCTGAATGAGATCATATAAACACATCCTTGCATTTGGGGGTTCTAGCAATTTCTGAGACAAGTCAAATAAGAAATCTTTGGAAATTATGTTTCTGGCAAACTTCACATTCACCTGTGTGTTCTAGTTGCTCCTAGTATGATAATTCTCATCATGATTACAGGCCTGAAGGCTCTCTAGGCTACTATGGAGCTAGGGAGAAGACAACAATAAGGCTGTTAAAAATGCAACAATGTTGGCTGATTTTACTAAGCTTCAGTTATTTTCTCAAATGAACATTGTTTAAATTATTGCAAGTTTTAAATAATTTTCAGAGTTTTGTAAACAATCAATTTGACAATTTTTTTCAGTGTTCTTTGCTTTCATGGAGGAGATTATTGGAGGTTCTTACATTGTGCTTTCTGCTGACATCATTGTACCTTACTTTTAAACACTCTAAACACTAGAAGAAATGTTTTAATCAGCAATATGTTCTTATGGTACAAACTTAACTTAGCAGTGTTGCATATATTTTATTACAAATATTAGGCTAGATGCAGACAAAGAATTAAAACAGCTGTGTACTTACACAGAAACTTCATTGATGACTCAGGAGGATAACTGTGGCATACAGGAGGGCCACTTTGGTATCTATTTATCCCTATGATGCAGCTCACAGCAGAGCTCTATGATGAGCATGCTGCACTCAGATGTCTGAAGATAAGTGTCATTGAATTAATGTTTAAGTCACATTCTGAGCGTAAGATGGATAACAAAAACTAATATAGCAACAGATGGCTACATTTGAAAATCAAATATATATTTTCAAGGGTTCATAGTGTATAGTGAAATGATTATTGCACAATGACCCTTTTAGTAAACACACACATACAATAATTGCAGTCAATAGTGTGATTGTTCAAATAGAAAGGATGACAATGTAATATCTGAAAAATATTTAAAGCAGAAGCAAGATGACTATCATATCATCTTTCTTCAACATGAATTATTTTGTGCCACTTGCTGATACTTTTCAAATAAAGACAAATTATTTTTCCTTGCAATACTTTGAGTCAGTTCTCAGTAAATCAAGATCATGCAGGCTCAAGCTTAAAGAAAAATTATCCTGGCATTTATTTTAGATATCATTTCATTTCAAACAACAGAAAAAGTAATTAATCCCTTCTCAGGGAACAGAGGATAAAGACTAGGCTTGTCTATTTTCACAATAATAAAAAAATTGTGGTTCAGTAACAAAGAAATTGTATTGACTATGTATATAGTTTTGACCTACTTATTTTATCACAAAATAAAATTTATAGAACTATTTTCCAACCCTATATCAAGAAAAAGAAAGAAAGAGAGAGAGATAATGGAGGGAGGGAGGAAAGAAAGAAAGAAAGAAAGAAAGAAAGAAAGAACTAATATTCGTTGTGTGTTTCACCTGTCCTAGGCTCTGGACAATTACTGTGTGTGTGTGTGTGTATGTGTGTGTGTGTGTGTGTGTGTGTATATATATATATATATATATATATATATATATATATTTTATATATATATATATATATATATATATTTTATTCAATAGTCACATAAATTTTTCAAGGTTGATAAATTTATTCAAATTTTTTAATATATATGGGAATTTTGTAAAATCTATAAATGATAAGCTACCTGACACACAGAAAATAAAAGAACAAGGATGTGAATCTTAACCTGTTTCATTCTTATTCCATGTTCCAAAATATATGCTTTATTGTGGAGCTTATTACCATTGATCTTTTCAACGTTTTTAATTGAAGACATAGTAAAGGAGTTCTTTCTCCAAATAGTTACAAAAGCCATTTGCCAATCCCTACAGTCAACACCTTTTTTTTGTACTAAGAGATTGAGCGATAAAAAGAGCGATAGAAATGCTTGCAGTTGGCTCTCACTCCTAGACTGGTCAAAAACTAGTAATATCACTTAATTTAACTTTCCAACATCTTAGGTTCCTATTATGAGATGCAATGTATATTCTGCAAAGTAGACTGTGTATTCAGTGTCATATAACTTAAGTGCTTGATGCTTTCTGTAAACACATTTTCTAGTCTGTAGTTAGTGATATCTCCCATATCACAGATGTACCATGAAGACTAAATTATAAAATTAGAATATATCTTGACATATTCTATCTAGCTAGTACTACATGTTAAACTTTATTACACTACAGTAGACTTAAGGAGACTTCTGAGCTAATTCAATATGGAGATTTAAGGATACACTTTGGACATAGGATGCCTTGGAAAATAGGTGAAGTTTCATTAATTAATCTGAGATATAATTGTTAACCTTATAACAACTCTGTCAATGTAGCATGTGTTTTATTAGTTTTAAAATGAGTCCTGGAGAAGCCAGGATGGCTCAGTGGGTTAAGCGCTCACTTTGCAGCCCCGGGGACTGAGGATCGACTCCTGGCCCCGGCCCATGTGGACACATATGCTGAACTGGAGAGTGCCCCCAGTTCAGTTCTTACTGGGGTGAGACCTCGGCCCAGTTCTTGGCCTGTGCAGCCCTGTGCCCACCTGTGGAATGAAACAATGTGGAGAAACCAATGATGTGCAAATATAGAAACTGTTCTAGGCCCTCCCCCTTCTCTCTGTCTCTGTATATCTCTCTGTCAAAAACAATAAAAATAAATCTTAAAAAAAAAAAAGATCCCTGGGGAAACCAGGATGGCTCAGTGAGTTAAGTGCTTGCTTTGCAGCCTTAGGGAAAGAGGATCGAATCCCAGCCCCAGCCCATGAAGACCCATATGCTTAACTGGGGTGTGCTTTCCTGACGGGAGGCCCCCAGCCCGCTTCTCGCCTTTTGCAGCCCTGCTCACCCTGTGTGGAATGAACCCATGTCGAAAACTGATGAGATACAACTATGGAGACCACTCTGGGCCCTCCCCCTTCTCTCTATCACTCTCTGTCTCTAGCAAAAACAATAAAACAAACCTTTTTTTTTTAATGATTTCTTCATTTCAACAAATAACACTTGTAAAATGAGAATTGGAGATTGCGTTGAATAAAATAATTCTAATGCATGCTTGATGAAGAAAAGAAAACTTGTAGTCTATTGAGTATAAATGGTGTGTGCGGGGGATTTAAGCAGATATAGTGTCAAGGAACATTTGGCACTATGATTGAAAAGGAGAACTGTGGGTCCTGTTGGCAGCGGCGCTTAGCCAGCAGCACCCACCTGCTGGCTCTGTGACACCCTGTTCTATTCCATGCCTGCTGTGCCGCTCACTGCACCACCTGACATAACAGGCAAGCTCCTTGGTCAAGGACTTCCTGGTGGAAGGCTTTGCTGCTGCCATCTCCAGGATAGCAGTGACTCTGATCCCACAGGTCAAAACTATTACGGCCAGTACAACATGTCAATACAGCAGATCATGGCTGATAAGCAGTACAAGGGCATTGTGGACTGCACATGCACATTCCAAGGAGCTGTCCTTTTGGAGAGACAACTGGCCAACGTCATCCATTACTTACACATACAAGCCCTCAACTTTGCCTTCAAGGTCTTCCTGGGACTGTGGACAGACCCACATACCGGTAGTTCTGGAGGTATTTCACCAGCAACCTGGCTTCTGGGGGTGCATACAGAACCACCTCTTTCAGCTTTTTCTACCCCTTGGATTTCACCAGAATCTGTCTTGCAACCAATGTGGGAAAATTGGGCACTGAGCAGGAGACTGTGTGGTGAAGATCACCAAGTTCAGTGGTATCCAGGGCTTCAGTGTCTCTGTGCCAGGCATCAATATCTATCAGGCTACTTATTTTGGCCTGTACGACTCTCCAAAGTCATGATTCCTGACCCTAAGAACACCCACGTCATGATGAGCTGGATGATCACCCAGATGGTGACTGCAGTAACTAGCGTGGTCTCCTAACTCTTAGACCTCGTGAGGTGGTGAATAATGATGCACTTCAGGACAAGAAGGGCTAGGCGTTCTTCAAAGATTCCTGGTCTAATGTCCCCAGGCGCATGGGTGATCCCTTCCTGCTGGTTGTTTATGACAAACTGAAGAAAGTCACCTAAACACATCTCCTTGCTTACGCATGTCCCCTCACATAGACACAGGGGCCAGGACAGTTGCCTAGAATATTTCACTGTTATGGACCATTGACCTTCCTGAAATTCAATGTCCTTGTCCAGACAGATTATGTGTAGATGGCTGGAGAAGGCTCTAGAACTGAGCTCATTGTGATCATTGGCACCCTGGTTCCACGCATTGACTATGGGGGAAGTGGCATCCTGATTTGTTCTAAGTCCCCAGGCAGGCCAGCTTAGCTACACAGAGGGCCAGCTTAGATGTCTGTAGTACCAAGCTGCATTTATGTATTTATTTAAAGAAAATCATATCTGTCATTTATACTTAAGCACCATCCTCTTTTACACAGCCTAATACTTGCAGTTCTGTCCTATGTTGAGCATTCTGATGCAAACAGTAACAATAGGATACAGAGGGGAAAAAAATGGAACTTTGGATTACAATTTAAATAAAAAAACAGGAGAAAGATTTCAGAAACACTTAGATTTATTCTACTTTTCCAGAGCTAAGATACCAAGATTTACCAACTTTTCCTTTTTGGACATGCTTAGAAGGTAAAATTTTTTAAAATTAAAGTGAACTAAGATACACTGTTTTTGGAAAAGAACTTTACTGCTATTCAACATTCTTTGAAATAGGCAATTGGGCCAACGATAAACTATTGATTGTGGTCTTAGATTATGGATATAGATTTATTTGGAGAGAATGAACAACAATCTGAAGTAACAAAGCCGTAGTGGGTGAGCTAAGTCAAAACTTGGCACAGGCTCAAGTTTGTTTGCATTTTAGTGCATGATTGACCCATTACTATACTGCACACCTAAAGTTAATATAAAATAATTGAATGTTAATAAATAAATTTATTAATAAAAGTGTGAAATAATCAATCTCATAAAGTCAAAATGGAATTGTGGTTGCCAGGGCCTAGGGAAAGGCAAAATAAGGAGGCATTAGTCAAAGGGTACAAAGTTTCAATTATGAAGATAAGTCCAGGAGATCTAATATATAGTGCCTATTGTTAGAAATACTGTATTGTATACTTAAAAATCTGTAAGAGAGTAGATCTTACATTAAGTGTTCTTATCAGTAATAATAACGTAAATAGGGATGCTGGGATACTTCAGCAGGTTGAGCGCTTTCTTTGCAACCATGAGGTCCAGGGATCAAATCTTGGGCCCCACCCAGCCCATACCCATATGCAGAGCTGCAGCACAGCTAGTAACTGTTGGGATGGCAGTGAAGTTTCTCACCTCCCAGGAGGTCACCAGTTCAGTTCCGTCCTGCATGGCCCTATATCCACCTGTGTGAATGAAACCATGTCAAGATTAATGAAGCACTACTATATAGATTTCTCTGGGCCCTCTCACCCCCCGCCCCCTCTTCTCTCTCTCTCTTTCTTTCACACCTTCTTTCAAAACAATAAATCTAAAAAAATTAATAACAGATATAAAGAAGGTAGAAGGAAACTTTCAAAGGTGATAGGTTTATGGTATAGATTGTGGTGATGATTTCACAAGTGAATACTTATCTCCAAACTCATCAAGTTATACATCTACATTAATATATACATTTTTTGTGTGTCACTCATACCTCAATAAAGTGACTTAAAAAAAGATATATTATATTAATGCAATACATGTTGTATATGACAATGCTCCCTAATGTCTCCCATGTTTCTCATAGGCATTCTTCAAAATTCATTGACCAATATAAACTACTATACACCTAAACGTAAATAATATAATATTTTTGCAGATTGTTTATTAAGCCACCAAACGGTAAAATGCCATACTAGCACGAAAAAGTATAACTGTTACCATATAAAACATTTTTCCCTTTATCCCTATTACATAATTTTACATTTTATTTTTGACTGTGTCATTACGCCTATAGCAAGCCTATTTATGCCCAGCACTGATGAGTTAGGGCTGCCTTTCAAGGATAAGAACATTCTTGAAGAGATGAATATGATTTTGACAGATATTCAGCTATGTAAGCTCTAAGTGTAATCTATCTACCTCATTACTGTTATACTTCCAGAGATTATAAAAATCTATGACAATTAATATTCAATAAGCATTTATTTATTGATAGATTGGCTTTATTTTACCAAACATAATTCACTGCAATTATTGTGAATAATTACATTTTCTAAAAATGCTTATAGCAATATTTCCAGTAGTACTTGTTCTCCAGAAATCTTGCCATTCTCTATCAAGAAATGGAGTTTATTTCCACTCTACTTCAACTTGGGAGGATTTGCAATTGTTCTGATGCCAATAATATTGTAAAAGGGGTTTTATATAGCAACCACAGACTAGACATAAAAATGATAGAACTTCCACTTGGCGCTCTTCTTTTTCTTTCTCCCATTCTTTCATTAGATGCTCACTGTCTTAGTCAGTTTAGGCTACTATAATGAAATATCATATGCTGGGTAGCTTAAACAACAAACATTTATTTCTCACAGTTCTGGAATTCGGAAAGGCCAAGACCAAGGTGCCAGCTGCTTCTTTGTCTGGAGAGGGCTTGGTTTATAGATGTAAGTCTTCTCTCTGTGTCCTCACAAAGTGGAAGGTTGGGAGAAAAGAGAGCTCCCCCCAGACTTTTTTATAAGGGCACTACTCCCCAAAGCCTCACCTCCAAATATCATTACATTAGGGTTTATGTTTCAACATATGGATTCGGGGGTTGGGGGGACGGGGATGTAAACATTTAGTCTATGACATTCACCTTTGGAACCTAGCCATCATACTCTGAGGAGGCTCAGGGTAATAGAGGAGCTAGAAGTGAGTATTTTTAGACAGTTCCAGTGAATGATTCAGCTGTCAAAACAACAACCACTTCATGTGTGAGTGACTAAATTTTCAATTGATTCCTGTCCCTAGCCTTTGTGTTTCTCAGATGAGGATACAAATAGTATGGAAAATAAAGATATAATCTGCACTGTGACAAATTTCTGACTCACTGAATCTGTAATAATAATGTTTTATAACAATTATTTTATAACAATTTTTTTCAATTAGTTTCATAGCCATAATAACTACAATGATTCATATAATTTACAAAGATTCACAAATAAACATTAGTCAAAGATGGTTTTGAAAATCTAAATTATTTTATTAATATACATATTAGAACGTATTCATAATCATAATAGTATTTACTATTACAAATAAGTCAGTTTTTATTAAGACATGCATGGATTGAGATCTTTTATTTTATTTTTATTTTTGACAGAGAGAGACAAAGAGAGACAGAAAGAAGGGGGAGGGTACAGAGCAGTCTTCATAGTTGTCCATCATTAGTTTTCCATACAGTTTCAATCCCCAGGTGGGTATAGGGCTGCTCAGGGCAGAAACCCAGCCTGGGACCTCCCATGTGGGAAGCACTCCCTAGTGAGAACCATACTGAGAAGAGAGAACTGATCAGGGGCACACCCTAGTTCAGCATATGGGTCCACACAGGCCGGGGCTGGAATGATCCTCAGACCCCAGGGCTGCAAGAACAGTGCTCAACCCTCTGATCAGCTTCTCCACATGAATGTTTTTGATATAAAACTTTTGTAAAATTTTTGTTATTGATTGATGCAGTCTCTTTCTTTAGGCTTGAGTACTTTAATATTTTCTAATATTTCCCTATGTGTATCTAGATGCTTTGTTGTCTTTGAATACTCTTATCTCCCTCATTTAAATATAAGCATTCAAAGGGCTATAAATATATCCATAATTTTGATCACCATTATGTTTTCACAGTGCCTGAAAAATAGTACAAATGCTGTAAATAGTTATCAAATGGAATAAGGAATATATTTTAATATCACTTCTATATGATGGTCAGTTAGATTTTTCAATCTAAAACTGTAAACCTAATTTTGAATAATTGTCTTTCTACCAAATTTTGTATCCTTTCATTCTACAACTCATATCAGTTGTGAATCCTTTCAATACTAAGAATTCAAACTGGATTGGGGGCAACATTTTTGTATTTTATGTTTTTGTTAGAATAAAATATTGGGTCTGCTTAAGATTGGAGAAAACTATACTATCTTATTCAGTTAAGTATTCTCAGGTTAAGAAATAACTTATGTTTCGGGAAAAACTCAAATGCGAGGATCAAAGATGGCGGCATGAGAGGAGCACGCCGATAACAGCCCAGTAAGGGCCTTGTGAACAGAGGGGAATACACAGGGGAAACCCTGAGAAGAAACTTAAACTAAGAGAACCACACAATGCAGAACAACACACAAAGGTTAGAGAAAAAAAGGGGAGAGCGGGAGAGGGAAAGGGAAGCAGCAGTTCGAGGACAGAGACTTGGAACACGGCCGGGCTGGCAAAAACAAAGGGGGATTGGGGGACTATGGTCAAAGTGGAGCTGGATTGAGGGCGGGCTGGAAGCCAAGACCTAGGGAGCGTGGAAGCCCCACAAGACTGTGGAAAATTTAACATCATATCTCAAGAAACAGCAAACAGTGCCCTAATCAGATCACAGAGCCTAAAGTGGAACGGGACTGCAGAGCAGGGCGGCTGCACTTCCCGACGGGCAGTGTGAGAGCAGCACACCCACCCGCAATGGCTCAGCACCCCTGATTTATGGAGGAGGTTGACTATGAAGGAGCGACTTCTGAAGACAGGGCTCTTGGAGTGAGGGCTGGGGCTTGAGTGGGCATAGCTGCATTGGACGTGCTTAGAGTGAATCCAGTGGTCTCAACAGAGCCTGGGGCATAGAGCAGCTGCTGCCTGAGCTACGGCCAGTGCGCACAGGGCTTTTGGAGCCCTGCCCACTGGGCCGCTGCCCATTGCTGCGTGCATGCACCCGGTCTTTCGGTGTCCCACCCACCAGGCCGCTGCGGCACCACAGCCTGCTCGCCAGTGTGCTACAGTGCTTCTGGGGCACTGCCCACCAGGCCGCCGCAGCGCCCCTGCCTGCGTGAAAGACCGGCTTTCGGCGCCCTTCCCACCAGTCCGCAGCAGCACTGCTGCCTGCTCGCGAGTACGCAACTGGGCTTTGGGCCTCCCACCCACCAGGCCTCTGGGGCATTGCAGCCCGCATGTGCAACTGGCTGCCGACCAGGTCGCCATGGTGTCATTGCGTGATCGCAGGACTGCGTGGCCAACCAGGGCCTCTGCCAAGCCCCAGCCCATCCAAGAGCTGCCCTGCAGGCGTGGCTTACAGATACGATTGAAGGAGGGTCAGCCAGGCGGAGGAGAGAAAGACCAGAGCTCCTGCGACCCGCCCACACTGAAACACCAGTCCCCATGCTGAAAGAGGAATCTGCTATTGTGTCTCAGGCCTGCCCTAGTTCCTACACACATGCCCCCAACCCTGGCCACACTTTTACTACCCTGCTATCTAACAGCTAAGACAGCAACCTGAAGTGCCCCAGGACACAGAAGCTGTCTGCTTCCCCCAACCCTCTCCCAAAATCTCCTTCTCCCACAACTGAGCCCAAAAGAAAAAATAAAGAGAAGCCCATCTGAAAAACAAACCCCCAGAGGGAAAACAGACTCAGGTATAAAGCAAAAAGAACCACCTCAAACACAATGCACACCTCAGAATGCAAAGCCCCTCCAAAAGATCAGAGGCAGTCTTTAGTAAAGGACCTTGCACACTTGGAATCAAATCTAAGTGAAACAGAATTCAGGGCTGCATTAATCAAGACACTCAGAGAGCTCACTCAATGCTGGCAAAGTACCCAGACACAGTTAAATGACCTCAACAAGAAATTTTCTGACCAAAATGAGTACTTTACCAACAAAATTGAGAAGCTAGAGCAGAACCA
>PVKE010020652.1:0-27290 GCA_004027555.1 Craseonycteris thonglongyai | reverse complement strand
ATGTACTAGGATAATGTTTTGAAATATAAACATTTTCCCCTCCCTCCAGTCCAAAGAGTGATTCTGTCCCTGCTCAAATCAAACCTTTCTGATTACTTACCTCAGGGGTGGAATGAGCTCCAGAAGAGAGAAAATAGAAGCTTTTCTGCTCTTGATTTTCAGAAAGCCAGTCCTCAAGGGCAACAGGAAGAACTCTGGGCTTGAACAGGAGATTGGGAGACGACCATGTGAGTAAGAACTCTACTCCAACCTTCGATTAGAGAAGAGTCCTGAGGTGTGAAAAGGAGCCAGAAGGGAAGGGATAGATGCATTGACATTTTGAGTCTCTGAGGAAGGAGGTTGTTTATCCTTCAGTCTTTGTGCTCAGGGGAGGGCAGATGTTTCAGAAAAGTTGGGGACAACAGAGAGATAGAAGACCCTTATCTTGTTTCCTGTGTGGAACCCAAAAGGCAGCAAGACCTCAGAAAAAAAACAGCTGCATTATGTATGAAAAGGGCCTTACACAGCCCCAAAGAGATTACCTCAGCCCAGTGGACATAGCAACAGTAGAAAAATTGAGTTCACTAGAAAGGGACAGAAAAGTAGCTGAGAGCTGGCCAGATCCCAAGGGGACTGCATGGACCCTTCATCAAAGAGCCCAAATGTCCCACCAATGACCTCACAGATAGGTAACCCAGAGCAGATAATGCTTCCCAAGATCTGGAACTTAGATGGAACATCCAGACAGTGTGGGAGGGGAGACACCTAAAAATTAAATTTCTACCACCCAGCATGAAAAGGTGGGAGGCTTTCAATAAAAATGATTCTGACTTCAATAAAACCGAGTTTTGTAACTGAGGCCTATAATTGTTGAATTTTGGCCTACTTCTGGAAAACCTAGTGAGTGGTGAGATAGGTTTCCAGGAGGAAGGGAGGCTGATAGATCGTGCCAGGAATAGCCCCAGGGAATTACATGTCCCCTCCTCCCCCTGTCTTTCATTTTAAACCCTCCCCTACTGCCTCTGTGTGACTTGGTTATACCAACAAAAGTTAGCAAACATGAAGCCAGCAGAGATCTGAGCTTGCACATTCGTGCTTTCCCTCTCTAGCTGCTTTTGGAACCCATATACTAAGTGAAGATGCCCAGACTAGCCTTCTGGACACATGTGAGCACAGAATGTTGCCACCAGATGCCATTAGCTGTACCAGTAATCATTACTAGCTGGCTGACCCATAGAATCATGATTATAGGCACCTTTCGTTTAATGACCAAATTCCATTCCTACAGCTAGCTCATTAAGCAAGTCAGTTGATAATTGAGGAGCTTAAAGGCAGATTTCTTGTGGTGTGCAGTGACATCACAGGATTTGTATTTTTCAAAAGATATCACAAGATGCCACACTTATAAATGAAATATGTAGTCTTATGTAGTGAACACTACAGGAAGGAGACAAAGACTGAGACAGGTGGTTCCCGAGATGCACACAGAGAAAGGGGACTCCCGTGCTGGAGAACTGGTCTAAGTCTGAGCAGTCATTAAACAAATAGGTAGTTAAGGGAGGAGTGGCTATAATTAAAATGATGGTGTTGACTGCCGTACAATACAGTGGTTTGTTATACAGTAAAAGATCACCAACATAAGGGCACACAGGAAAAATACCTCTGACACATGTGAAACTGAGCTCCAATCAAAAGAACTCAATACAAATGAATTAGCCAGTGACCCAACATAACTGCATTTGAACCAGGAACCTATATTTCACTTGATTTTCCACACTGACCCTGTAAACTGAGATTTATTACAGGTGAGATAACTCAGGCCAAACGTTGTGTTAAAGCTCCTGGTTTTCCACCGAGTACAGTTTGTGTTGTAATAGTGTGCCTGAACTCTTATAAGTGCGCTGTAGCACTTACTGTGAGAGGGGAACCCAGCAAGCCTAATGAGTCCCCTTTCTTTACTTGTTCTCTTTAAGACCCAGTCCCAGACCCGCAGCCTGCCTACTATAGGCCCCTTCTTCTCCCAGAACAAACAGGAAAGTTAGAGGAGAAAAAGAGGGAGAGGAGCCTTTGTAACACCCCTGGGTGAGAGCTGAAAATCACCATGGAGCTCAGCGGTCTCACAGGAGACAAAGGCATTCAGTTCCCCTCTGTTTGGACAGCTGAGACTGGCCCCCTACTCTCCCCAGTGTGCATGCCAGGAGACCCAGGCTGAATCCTAATTCAAGGCAGTTAAGAGGGGGGCTTCTCAGGGAAGATTTGCAACAGCAAATAAGTACTATCTCCCAGGAATACTTCAGAAAATGTTTTGCTCTATTTTCTATCACTTCTGGTTTTGTCCCCATCATACTCAGAAAGCAGAGTGATATAAAAGCTGAGGATGTGCTGAGGAGGAGAGGGAGGAAAAACCTTTCACTGAAATCATTGAAAGGAATGGTTTAATTGACAGAGGTTTAGATGGAGAGAGTCTCTTGGGTCTTGGAAGCCATAAGAAAGGCAGATCTCTGTCAAGAGTCTTCTCCAGAGCTGTTTTGACCCAGCCTCTTTGCCCTTAGAAGATGCTGTAGCTTCCAAGGCATCTGGAGACCATGAGTCAGCAGATAGTATCCTCTGTAGCTATGCTTCTTCTGGAGTGTGAGATCTTTTGCCCTATTTTAAACACAGAGAAGGGCTTTCCTGTGCAGAATGTGATGGAGAATCCTAGCGTTCTGACTCACAGGGGGATCGCCATGGGGCTGAGCTCCCTCTTCTGTAAACGCAGATACTTTTGCACAGCTTACTGTGGAGCGGTGAGGATGACATGGAAGGACAGGTGTCTGGCATGGCTTCTGCACATCTTAGGTGCTCCTGGCACTGGCATTCACAGGAGGTGACCCGTGAGCATCAGTTCCTCCTGACCTTCCCACATGTACATTTACTGGAGTGGTGAATGTCCAACAGGTTATAACCTTTTATTTTGTCCAAAAAGGTTGAAACTTTTCATTTTGTTTACAGAGGCTGTAACTCCTTACTCTTCGTTAAAAAATAAAAAAAATTAAAATAAATAAATTCATAAAATCTTTCCAAAACCCCTTTGTTAACTTGGAAAATCCATTCAGCCCATGGAGTGGACTCAGTTGATTGCCTGCTCAACATTCATTCTCCTCCATCCTCTACCTCCTTTTTATTTCCTCCTGCTTTATAGAACACTGATTTCATACAGATATTCATGCTGCTCTGTGGCCATGTGCTTCAAGGAAAGTAATCTTCCCACCCAAGCTCCAGGGAGAAATTCTGATTGGTCTAAGCCAGGGTTTCTGAATCCCAGAGCTCCTGATACTTTGAATCAGAGTAGAGGCTGTTCTGTGCACTGCAGGATGATTTACCTGTGTCCCTGTCCTCTGCCTACTAGCAGCCATTAGCACCCCTTCTCAAATCATGAGAAGCAACTGTGTTTCAAGACATTGCCAATGTCCCCTGGGGGGAGGGGACAAAATCACCCTCTGTGGAGAACCATCAGTCTAAGACAGGGGTGTCAAACTCAATTAAAACATGGCCATTTGGTGCAATAGGCAAGAGTCACGCGGGCCACATCACATTTACAAACGTCTCTGGAACTGAGTCAGCACGTTTATACACGCCCACAGGCCCCCAGGAAAGGCACTGGGCCACGTGTGTACTCACCTTCAGTAGTTAAAGGGTTAACAAGGGAATTGTGTGTATGGTATTGCCTCGATCTCCCCTAAGTGCTATTTTCTTCATACCGGTAACCATTTTTTCTATTTTCATTTTATTTCAGAGCATCGTGGGCCACAAAAAGTTACCTTGGGGCTGCATGCGGCCTGCGGGCCGCCAATATGACACCCCTGATCTAAGCCAATCATAGTGGTCCCGTTACTCCATCAGTGATTAATTTATACATTGGTATGTGATGCATTGCTGGCCAATAGAAATGAGGTGAAGTTTGCTGAAGCTCCTGAAAAAGGTTTCCTCATTCTTAAGAAGAGACTCAAGGATTAGATAGCTCCCCTTTTTCCTGTTGGCCATTTTGGGATCTGATTATAATGATCAGAACAGTAGTAGCAATCTTGCAGCCATAAAAAAACTGGCCTGAAGACAAAGCCAACTCACCAAAGTTTAGGCTCAACCTGAATCCTCAAGGATGCCAATGAGCCACTGAGTTAACTAAGCCTGGAGCTCACTTACTGCTGTGAGAGTTCATTCATTTGTACATTCAAACATTATTCACTGGATACCTATTATGCACTGCTACTGTCCTAGAAACCTAGGAACTGGTGCCAAATTAGTGAACAAATGGCAAGATTTCCTGCAATTATGAGCAATTGCATTCCAGTGAAGTTAGTGCTTAAACCATTTTGAGGAGATATTCTATAACTTGTCAAAGACAACCAAACTAATACACCTACCAAATGCTAAAACTCTCAGCCTCACTGAGACCTAGGAGGTTTTTTGGCTGCTTCTGCCTGATATCTATCTCATTCTCCACAGAGACCATTTCAAACCTTATGCACTTTCTTCAAAACTCTGACCACCAACTACCTTCTCCAACTTGGCTCTTACTCTTGAGTTACAGATTTTTGGAAGCCCCCAATCAAACCTTGTGCATACCAATTTTATTGCATTTGTTTCAACATAAGTTATGGGGTTGTCTATTGATTTATCTGTAAAGGCTCTGAATACAGAGGGTTAGTTGGCTGGTCATAGAGAAAAAGTCAACGTGCTAAATGATGCAAAGAAGCTGTGAGGGAGACCACATCTGGCATAGAGTGGAATGAAGAACTGACAACTTCTACTTTCCTTTTTCAATTCTCACAAGTTCTTGTGATAACTTTACATAAAGGAACTCTTTTATTGACCCAACCCTAAAGGTATCTCTGTTTCAGGGATCAGCACACTATGACTTGCAGGTGAAACCCAACCTTCTGCCTCAGAAGCTAAGAATTATTTTACATCTTTAAATGGCTGATAAAAGTTCAAAAGGTGAATAGTTCATGAACCATGAAAATTAGATAAAATTTCAATTTCAGTGTTCATTATTAAAGTTTTATTGGAACACAGCAACACTCATTTGTTTATATATTGCCTGTGGCTGCTTTCACACAGCAATGGCAGAGTTGAATAGTTGCTACAAAGACAACATGACCCATAAAACCTAAAATACCATATTTTCCGGCATATAAGATGACCGGGCGTATAAGACGACCCCCTAATTTTACAGTTAAAACATAGGTTGAGGCCTATATTCGCTGTATAAGACTACAGCCTCGGAAGTGGGGGGTAAGTCTTATACAGCGAATATAGGCCTAAACCTATGTTTTAACTGTAAAATTAGGGGGTCGTCTTATACGCCCGGTCATCTTATATGCCGGAAAATACGGTATTTGTTATCTGAAGAAGTTTGCTCTGTTTCCCACTATGAAATTAGGCCCTGCCTAATAGAAGTACTTTCTGAAATTAGTGATTATCAGGACCTTTAAAGTAGATCATTTAGTGCATTTCTAATTGGATTTGATGGAAAACCATCTTCTGCCCATAGAAACATAGTTAGAAGGCAAAGCAGAGAAGGAACTGAGATTTAGCCTGGCAGAAAGATGGCTGGCCCAAGAAATAATAAATCTAGGTACGACTTCATTTGTCAGTTTTTTTTTCTTCTTTAATGGGGGGAGGTGTTTTGGGGAGAGGGGTGAGGGAAGCAGTCAGTTTCTGTGTCCTGGGGTTGCTCTTCCGGTTGCTGGCTTAGCTGTTAGAAGGCAGAGCAGTGAAGGTGTTGGCGGGGTTGAGGGAGTGTGAGTAGGAGCTGAGGTGTGCCTGAGATACAGTAGCAGATTTCTCTGTCAGCAGGGTGCTGGTGGTTCAGTGTGGGCAGGGCACACAGCTGCTTGGGTCTTTCTCCCCTCTGCTTAGGTGCTTTCACTTTAAGCATGTCTATGTAGCTGAGCATGCTGTTTCTGTGAGCCTGTGACCGGGACTGCCGGGCTGTGGCTGGGAGCATTGTCAGTTTTTTTCCAAGTATGTTCTGCTAAGGCTTCCCAGTGATTTTGAGTAGCAAATGTCACCACATAAATATAGTCAAAAAGTGCAGTAGGTCTACACGGTGCATATAGCAGATACAAAACACTAAGTCATGCCTGTACTCTGAGAAACTAAGCTTTCCCTGCTGTGTTTCCAGGATTGATTGAATTCATCAGTTTGTTCATATCTTAAATGCATTTATTCAATCTGCAAACATATATTGGAAACTGTGGGAGGAAGGTTGGAGACCCAACGGAGCAGAGACATGCAAGAAATGTCAAGACTTTTTTTCTTCTGTTTGGAAGGATTGATGCAGAGCTGAGTGTTTGTGGCTTTAGAAGGGACTGTAAGTATAGTGAATGACAGAGAAAACAGAGAAACTCTTTTACTTGGCGCCAATATTTGTGAATGAGAATGCTCATTGGATAGGAGAAGTTGAAACCTATATTGGCATGACAGTCCCGAAGTCCATGAAAAGTTATTGGAAAACTGAGCTGCTCCAAATAATACCAAGTTTCTTAGACTAAACAAATTACCTACCTGGGCATGAAGATAAATTGCCAACAAGATCATGGGCATGTAGACAGTGGAGTTGTGGGGAATTCATTAGTACTAGAAATCAGAAAATAGTCAAATAGCATCTTGACTCTAAAACATAGAGGATCCAATCTTCTAACTTCAGAGCAATGGTTACTGATCCTGGTCAGAATTTTAGCACAGGTTTATCACTTAGGAATCATATTTTTCTGTTAGTAATTGAAACCTGGGAAGCATAGCTTCACCAATGTAGAGACGTTTTCCTTGTTCTGTGAGCGGTCCTAGGCAGGCATGGGTTTTGCTGCTCAGGATGTCAGGACTGAGTTCTCTGAGATTCTCTTGGCCTTTCCCTCATTGTCACCTGATGGTCCCAAGATGGCTCCTCCATTGCCAGCATGAATTTCTGTGTACCAGGCAGAAAGAAAGGGAAAGATAAGAGGAAATTAATTCTTCCCTTCTCTCCTTACTCCTTCTGTTAAGGAGCTTTCCCCCCACGACTCTGCCCAGCAACTTCTTCCTATATCTCATTGGTCAGCCTGTGTCAGATGGTCCACTAGTGTCTGAAACAAGTGAAAACAAGTGAAGAATATAATTTATATCAGAGGTTTTTTGTTTGTTTTGTTTTGTTTGTTTGTTTTTGTAGCTAGACACATTGTTCTCTTCCCCCAATAAGATCAAGAATTTTGTTAGTAAAGAAGGAGAGAATGAATACTGGTTATATATGTAACAATCTCACAAGGAACAGATTTTCCAAGAAAGAAGTTAGAAGCATGTTAAGAAAAAAAAAATTGATTACTAGAAATTGCCCTGAGTTTGCAAAGAAACTGCCAAGTAGATAACCTATTTTTTTTTTTTAATGAAAATGTTTTAAGCTGGCAGAAAAAGAAAATATTGGAAATGTAGTAAATGCATTTATCATCCACAAGGTTTTTAACAAAGCCACTTGTAATGTCCATATGAATTAAATGGAGAAATATGGACAATATGACAGTAGAGTAAGGTAGATTTATAACTGGTTAAAAAACTCAAAAGGCTGTTGATGAATAGTTAATGTCAGCTCTATAAGCAAAAGCAATTACTATTACATTGTATCATTTTAATTAATGTTAGACTTATGAACAATCACAACATTTATAACTGACAGAAGATGCAGCCCTTGTCCCAGTCATGCTCCACTTCAGTTTCTAGGATGAGGATGTAGCAGACCTTATAGATTTGAAGATGATGATCTGGAATGACAGATTATGAATTCAAAATTATCTAGGTGGGCAGGAATGGTGGCCTAAGTAATATTAGCTTTCATATATTGAATATTTATTACATACCAGATAGTATACTAAATACCTTCCTTGCATTATCTCTCATCCTCTAAATAGCCCTGCACTATAGATCTTATCATTCTCATTTTACAGATGAAAAAACAGGACTCAAGAGGTTAGGTCACTTGACTAATGTCACATAACTGGAAGTGAGAGAACTAGATTCCTAGCCAGGTCTATTCACCTTCAAAACCTATTCTATTTCCCCTGAGCCATTCTGCTTTTCTATGCTACTAAATGTACTCAAAGACCAAGCATGGGATGCGGAAAAAATAGGTCAGAGGAGGGAGAAAGTAAGGAAAGAACTTAATGATTTTGGTTGACTCAAAAGTCAATGAGGATGTCTTTAACTTCCTTTGAAATGCATAAAACAAACCAACAAAAAAGGACCATGAAATCATAGAGTGACAGATTGTGATAAAAGAAGTCTAATAAATTCATTATGGAATCTAGGTAGTGGATATATGGGTGCTAATTGTAAAATTCTTTCAACTTTTCTGTATGTTTGAAAATGTTCACAATAAAATGAGGAAAGAAGTCAATGAAAATTATCAGCACATGTCCATGTTTAGATGAGAGTCTCTCTCTTCTGAGATAACACCGCCATACCTTAAATTATCTTTTCAGTTCTGCGTGTCAGGCTTTTTCAGTTTGGTGATGAGCTACAAAACGCCCATCAGAGACAGAATGAGGATGAGGGATCCGGAAACTATATATAACCTGGGAAAGAGGAGAAAATAGGGCTGATAGTTTGCTGGGATTTCTCAGCAAATACTTAAAGAGCTATAGTTATCTATTGCTGTGTAACAAGTTAAATAAAACCTTACTGACTTAAAACATCATTTGTTGTCTTATATATAGTTTTTGTGCATCAGAAATTCAGGAGTGGCTTATCTGGGTGAGTCTATCTTGGGGTTCTCATTAGACTGCAGGCAGAATGTCAGTCCTATTACATACTTGTAGGTGTTTCCACAGGGTTGTGTGTCTTCACAGCATGGCAGCTAACATCCCCAGAGAGAGCTATCTAAAAGAGCAAGGGAAAAGTCACAGTGCCTTTCATGACTCTGTCTCTGAAGCCATACACCATAACTTATGTATTAATCTAGTCATTAGAAACTAGCAACTGAGTCCAGTTCACCCCAAGGGGAAGGGTATTAAGCCCTACCTCTTAAAGGGGGGCATTTCAAAGAATTTGTAGACATATTTAAAAATCACTACAACCTGCCTCTTGGAAGAAAGTCAGACTGGTACTGTAGGGATCTTAGAAAAACAGTTTATATTTCAATAGAAATATATTTTTCTAATAATTAGTCATTTAAAAGAATGGGAAGAAGTTTCTCTTCACTTGAGAGATCCAAAAAGAATCTATCTGAACACTTAACTGGAGATATTTTTATTCAACAAATGTCTGCAAAGCATTTACTACCACCATGCATTATGCAAGGAGCTGGAGATGCAAGGAGCAAGACATATGTAGCATCTGCACTCATGGAGCTTGCCATCCTAAGAGAGTGAACAGGTACATCAAATAATTATAGGCTGTGATAAGTGTATGAAAGCAATAACTAACTGTGCTACAGCAGTAGCAACTACAGGCTAGGAGTTACTTTGGTTTTATAGAGAGTTGAGAAAAAGAAATAAAGGTTTGAGCTAGATAATCCTTTAGGTTCCTTCCAATATAATAGTGGCCACTCATTCATTGCTTCATTCACTCAGCAGATATTTACTAGCATCTACTATGTGCCAGGCACTTGCAAAGTATTAATATGAGGGACACAAAGTCAACAGTACTACCTTTTAAAGACTGTGGGGTCCTGGAAGAGGGATAAGAAGACATATACAGAGCTGATGATTCGTTTAATGAGTGCTACAGTTGTTATGCACAAGGAGCTGGATGCACACATGAGTGACAGCCCTGCCTGGGGCATTTGTAAAACCTTCTTGGAGGTGCCATTTGAGCTGTGTCTTCAAAGGTAAGGAAGGGGACTGACAATCAACATAAGAATCTTTTTCAGAGGTCAGCATCTAAGATGCCAGGCCTTGTTAAGGAGAACGGAGGAACAGGGACAACAGTGACATATAAGTGTAATGAGTTAATGGAGCCTGATGAATGAATGCACTTGGCTCCTGTACCTACATTAAGATGCACTGGGCCGAGAACTAAAGGTCATTTCGCATTTAAAACTTCTCAAGAGAAACACCAATAAGACAGGCTGATCACAACTTCGCTCCTGTCACAACAGCCTCTCTCATGATTCCCTGCCACAAAACCTTCCCCCAACCAGGTAGTCCCCTTGCTACTCTGCCACGGTTTCATGCTGCTGTAGTCAGTGGTACTTGGGACATCTTTCCCCCATATATCTCCAAGCCCTACCCCTTCATCAATCCGACTGCTTCCCTGGAACCTTTGGACCACTCCAGCAGGTGGGGGATCTCTCTCTCTGGGGACTCTGAAAGAAACTCAGATTTATTTTACTGTTTTTTGTTTTTGTTTTTGTTTTTAATCAGAGAGAAGGGGGAGAGCCCAGAGTAGTCTCCATAGTTGTGCATCATCAGCATTCAACATGCTTCCATTCCACACAGGTGCACAGGGGCCATGCAAGGCAGAAATGGGGCCTGGGGCCTCCTGCATGGGAGGCATGCCTCTGTGAGCAGGGGTGCCAAACTGGGGGCCTCCCACACATGGGAAACTTGCCCCAGAGAGAAATGAACTGGGGGGCTCCCACATGGGTAGCACACCCCAGTTCAGCATGTGGATCTGCACAGGCCGGGGCCAGAACTCAATCCTTAGACAACAAGGCTGCAAAGCAAGCACTTAACCCACTGAGCCATCCCAGCGTCCCTCTTTGAGGAACTCAGACCATTTGTCTTGGTCCTTTGTCGTCACTGCATGTCTCTTATAGATCTACACCAGCTTTCAAGTAAATTGTGATCTTGGGCAAGCAAGTCATCTAACCTCTGTATGTCTCAGTTTGCTCATCTATGAAGTGGGAGTTAATAAAAGTGCCCAGGTTTTTTTGAGGATTAGACAAGTTTATCTGAGTATACGAGTATGGGAAGCATTTAGACCACCACTGGCTGGCTCATGGGAGGTGTGGTATGATTGCCAGCTGTGATTATTACGAGCGCTTTGTAGACATGAGGTATGTGTGTCCTCTTGTACGGCAGCAACTCAATAAAATGCTCAGCATTACCAGAGTGACCACACTCTAATGAAGGAACAAAATGTGTTTTATTCTTATTCCTTCTAGATGCTCAGACCAACGGACTTGGTTCCAATTTTCTAAGAAAAATGAATCTGGGCTGAATTATGTTCTGGGGACATTTTTGCTTCAGGTCTCAGCTCTTTGGGCTGTGTATTTGAAGTAACAGTTGGATGCAGCTTATTTAAAGCCACAATCTAATCTGTAAACCTGACACTTCAGCAATTATATTTTCTAGATAGGAAGAGGTGCAAAATTTGAGCCACAGTTAATTGGAAGGCAAAGAAGGCCTTTCTTCTCCCCCAACCCCCTCCACCCCCTCTAGTACATGGCTACTTAATCACGGTAACAGGAAGAGGGGAACATCTTTTCCCCTGTCCTTTCTTTGTTACTTCTTTGTATGCCTTTGAGCACTAAATACCCTTTCTGGTGGCTTCTATCTTCTTCCCTCATCACCAGTTGTTTTTGCTGTGTCTGCTCTTCTCCCTTCTGTCTCCTCCTCATGCCGTCAGGCTGAACGGACGCAGGTCTATTTTCTCTTCTATTTTCCTCTCTCGGGGCTTCTCTCCAGCTCTAGTCTTACGTGGAAGCAAAGGAGCTGTCAGCCCCCAAGCCCTGAGAGCTGCCCAAGAGCACATATGTGCTTGGTCACAGAGTCTAGCATCCACCGCTGTAGCTCACCCTAGACACCACTGTGAACAGCCACATGTCACCTGGTGAGCCAGGTAGGGAACACAGAACACCATTCTTTTCTTCTATTAGCATGCTTGCCAGGTTACACTTATCAAATTAGCCTATTGATTTAAAAATTAGAACACAAAACTGAGAGGAAGAAATTTAGGACTTTGATAGTGTCTTAAAGGGGGTGCTGGGGCACAATACCCTACCAGCCCCCCCATCTTCTGAGCTGGAGACCTATTGCCTTTGGCAGCTCCCTAGTCATCCTCCTTTGAAAACCCCTTTAAGTGGGACATATCCTCATTTGGATGTATATAATCTCACACCATCCACCATACCCACACACTTCATAACTTCTTCATAATCTCAACTAATTATACTGCCACTGACACCCGGCCCTACTGTCCCGTGGCTCATGTGAGAAGACGCAGTCATCCCTGACTCCCTTCTCTCCTGAGCATGGGCACGCCCTGCATCCACTTCCGAAACAACGTCCCTGCCATCCCTTCCTGTCTGGCCTTAGCCCATGGCGCTCCTCTGTGCTGCTGTTACAGCCTTTCAGCATATCCTTGCCCCAGACTCACTGGGGCTCCATCCTCATACAGTGCCACTGAAAAGGTCATTCATCACCACAAGGACACTTCATGCTTCGTCACACCTCTCTGCCTTTGTACTAGTGATTCCTGCCTAGAATATGTGTCCACTTGTCTAATTGGCAAGTTCCTACCTATCTTGCATGAAGGTGTTTGAGTGCCTTTTTTAATACTACCTTTTCTTGGGCCCTCACCCCAGGCTGAATTAGTCATTGCCTTCTCTGCTCTCTCACTCATATGTATAATAGTACATATAAGTCTTTATTTTACAAATACTGGTTTTATCTGTCTCTAGCTTCTTGAAGGAGTTGTCTTTACATCACCCTCTTCCCAGTTAATCAATAAATGTTTGTTGAATGGAAGTCTTACATTTCACAAAAATTCATTGAATACCTAGTTCATGCAGAAACAATATTCTAAACACAGTGGAAAACTCAGTGACTCTATACTCAAAGAGCAAGCAGTCTAGTCTAAAATAGGCCTAAGGAGGTGACCTTATGCCATGAGAGTCCCTGACTTAATATTGCTGCATGTTCAGCTTGCTGTCACCAGGTGGCAGTAGTGTGCTGTGGTCATGTGGTTCAAGCTATGAAGTTACAGAACTTCGAAAGGTGATTGGGGTAGCTAGATTAATAGCAAGAAAACTACAAGGGGGAGTGAGCTGTTATTAGGGTCTGTACATGGCTAGACTTGCAAGGGCTTGCTCTGGGGAGCTGCCCATAGCTGCACCTGGCATGTTGTATTGCATTCAGACACAATGCCCTCTCTAAACCCATTGCAGGGAGACTGAGAGGTCTCCAGGATGGGACCCAGCCACACCTTGGAAGACACCCCACTGTGCACTTCCCTTTAACTTCTTCCAGGGGTGAGCTTCCATTCAGTTGTGTAATGACAGGCCCTTCCCAACAGCTTTTGTCTATTTTAATTCAGACAATAACCATGGCAATTAGGAGGTCTTAGGTGACCTCCTTTGGAGCAGTTTTAATAAAGAGATACAGATCCCAAACCACAATGCATGGAAAAATGAATGAAATGGGGGGAGCAGAGTTAGCAAAGGAGGGCAACTCAGCAGGTTTGACTTGAAACCCTAGTAAGAGAACAGCTGGAGGAGAGAACATCAGTAAGAGGTCCTATGCCATGCCTAATGCCACTTCATCCCTCTGCCTCCATGCTGCTGCCATCGCAGGAGGGAGGAGACTTACCAGTGTCTGCAAGCTGAGGACATGAACAGGAAGGGAAACAGACACACAAAAGGGAGAGGGTCACAGCCAGATGAGTGTTCAGCAGAAGGCAGGAGGCAGGGAGGACAAGAACATGACGATGGGATTAGCCTTGGAAGAACTGAAGAGTCACAACTCTTCCTTGGAGGTAAAAATTGACCTTGGGTTTTGCCAGAGTTTCATGTGAGGATAGAGGAGACAGAGATTTGAGGAAGTTCATTCCTAATGTTCTCCATTTGTGGTGAAATAAGCAACCAGGTTGCCCCACCCCACCCCCAACAGAGTAAGAATAATAAGAGGGACACAGGAGCCTTGAAAAAATGACTAAGGACTGGAAGAAAGAAAGAAAGAAGGCACTATGAAGAATGGGAAAGGACTAATAAATTTGAGAACTGTGGTTAAGGATAGAAGTCATGAGTTTTTGGTAGGGCTATTGTTTTGGTTGCCAGGTTTTATACAGCAGAACTCAGAAGTCTAGGATAGTTCCATTGCTCTGCTTGGTTATTGATCTATTGGTTATTGGTTATTGGGGATGGGGTTTGGTTAGATAGGAGGTAAATAAGTAAAAGAGGTGACCAAATGAAGTGTTGGTGAGGATGTAGTTAAAATGGTTTAACATGGTGTCCAGATTTTGTGGGGAAGGATCTGACAAGATCGGTGGGAAAATCTAAAGTGATTAAGCAATTATTGGTCTCAATGACATGAAGAGTCAATGCAAGAGGTGAGGAGATGGGAAAGTGGAAAGTGGAATGAGAAAGGACTGTTTGGAGTCAACATTTGCAAAGGCAAGGATGTTTCTGTCGGAGAAGGCAGTGGGTATAGGGGTCCAAGCCACATACTTCCTCGAAGCAGAGGAACTTAGATGGATGGCTATGTCTCTGGTCTAAATTACAAGCTCTGGGACAGAGGTTTCTTACACTTTAGTTTGAATTTGTTCAAAGTGTAAATTCGATACATCTGGGGTGGGATTTAGGAATCTGCATTTGAGGCAAACATTTTGTGTGTGTGTTTGAATGAATGACCAGACCAGACTCAAAAACACTAATCTATACACTTCCTCCGCCCTTTTCTGAAAAAGAAGTGCGTGTGTGTGCGCATGTATATGTGTGCGCGTGGTGTTGGGGGCAGTGGGGAGGCTGATTTACCTTTTACCAATCAAAGGAATTTTTTTTTCCTTAGAGAAGTGGAGCCCCCAGCTCCTCTCTGACCTACCCACACACACTGATAAAGTTAATTATCTGCCCTGGCTAAATGACTTTCCCTAGCAACACCCTAGCAACTAACATCAGCTCTGCCTTAGGCTACAAAACTGGAAAGAGATTTCTTGAAGTCCAGTGTATTTTACAACAGAACAAAACATCTGAACAGGAAATTAAATAGAAAGTAAACTGGATTCATTGCTAGGGGATGGGACACAGACACACTAAACAGTTCATGACAATTTCTCAGAACACAAAGTCAAAATAAGAAACCTTGTCCTCATAGGTTCTACTGAAGTCCAGAGGAGAGAATGCAGGATCTCATTCCACGGAGGAGAGGAGATTTAAACTGGCAGGAAAAGGAAGGGCATTCCAGGTGATGGGAAAGCTCTAAGCAAAGGTGCTGAGTCTAGTCTGAAAATGGGGGACCAGGGAACTCAGCTGGTTGGTGCTGGGAGCTCAGTCTGGGATCTATAACCAGATCATGGAAGGTCTTAAAGATCACTTGAGGTGCTTGAGCTGATTCACAGGGCACTGGGAGACTGTTTAAAGATTTTTTATTCATAGAACAAATATTTACGCAGCAGCCAGGCACTGTGATATGTGTGGAGGATACAGTGGTGAGCTCCAGAGACTGGTCCCATGCTTATGAAACTTAGAACCTAGTGATAGAGACAGACACTGAATAAATATAACACGTAAAAACTCAAACATATAAATGCATAGGTGATTGCACATTCTGAAAACATTAGGAGAAAAGGTGTCGGGTTCCAGGAGAGGCAGGATCTGTTGCAGGAAATCCGGAAGGACTTCTCTGAGGAAGCACTTTTGCACTGAGATCTGAAGGATGCAGAGCAGTTGGCTGGGAGAGGGCGGTGGATAGCAGAGTGTTAGGTTCCAGGCAGAGAGAACCACACAGGCAGAAGGCCACGAAGCGGAAAAGCTGTGGTGGCTGGAGCCCACGAGAGAAGGGGCGCATGGCCTGATAGGCAGTCAAGTGGGACCTTGAAGGTCACGTTAAAAATCCCGTCTTTGTTCTGAGAGCCCTGAAAAGCCGCTGAAAAAGGATTTTGGCCTTGGGATTGACATTCAAATCTGCATTTTAAAAAGGATCATTCAGGCTTCAGCACAGAAGACAGAAATCGGGGGTAGGGGGAGCAAGAGTAGACGTGGGGGGTCCGATTAGGAGGCAGAGAGATGATGACAACTCAAACTGATGTGGTGGCCAAGGAGATGAAGAGAAGTGGACAGATTCAAGAAGTACTGGAAGGTGGAGTGAAGGACGGTGTGATGGATTGGGTGCGTGGAGGGAGAGCAGAGGTCTGATATGACAGGAGAGCTGGGTTGGGGAAATCTAGGTTAAGTAGTAGGATTGTAGCTTGAGGGGCTGCTTAGAGCCTGCTGTCATGCCCAGACGACGGGGTCAGAGGGAAGCACCCCGTTTTGTTGCTGATGAGGCCTATGCTGAATTCTGGTTCACCTTCCTTTACCAGCAGTGGCACCTAGACAGGTAATTTTATAGGTTCTCAATGTGGAAAATAAGAGCAGGGAGGGGAAGTGGGCCTCCTAGCTGACATGGTTTTCCTGTCAATGTTCCATACAAATTGAACTATTACCTTCCTGGCAGTAGCTCCCAGCCCCCCCACCGTTACATTAGATTTGAATATGTTGGTTTAGCTGAAAAGATACTTAAGAGCACAAACCTGGGCTATTGGAAATGCAGTAAGCTTTGTGAAGACAGAAGCCTTATGTTATGCATCTCTATGGTTTCTGTATTTATTTATTTATTTATTTTTGACAGAGAGAGAGAGAGAGAGAGAGAGAGAGACAACGAGAGAACGAGAGAACTGAACTGAACTGCCCCCCAGTTCAGCATATGGGTCCGCACGGGCCGGGGCCGGGATTCGATCCTCGGTCCCCAGGGCTGCAAAGTGAGCACTTAACTCACTGAGCCATCCCGGCCTCCCCCACCTCTATGGTTTCTTGTCCTCTAAGATAAAATCAGGTATATGAACCACTTAGTATGGTAGCATATATCGCAATTATAACTTGAAAATATTTGTGTAACTGTATTAAATATTTGCCTTTCCCACAGGATTGTGAGCTCCACAAAGACACGTATACATATGTCTGTCTTGTGTCCCAGAACTGAACACTGGAGAGCTTGGGACATGAATGAATGAATAAATAAATGAATGCGTTTTTGTTCCCTCTGGTGCTTACTGCTCAGCCCAGACTTGGCCTCAAATCTATACTCAGTGCAAGCTTGCTGGATAACTGGGGTGTGCCCCATGGAGTTTAGCATGACTCCAAGCCAGTACGGGAATGCCGGAGATAATTCACTCAGGACACAGGAACACGCATGCCAGTTTCACAAAGGAAAGCTGGTCAGTTGATCAGGTGCTGGTAAAGGTCAAAGAGCTTCAAGGCTGAGAAAAGAGCATACAGCAATTGGCTGCAGCCAGGGGACCTCTGAGAAAAGGTGTCTAGTTAATAGTGGCAGCTAGGGCCCCAGCACGAGAACTGAGGAATGAATGGGCCAGTGAAAGGAATGGAGATCTCCAACGCAGATGGCTCCTCTGGGCTGTTAGTGATGTCAAAGAGAAAATCCTGACCTGGGAAACAAAGGAGATTGCTTTTTAAATGAGGCTCTGATGGTGTGTTGACAGGGGAAGGAGCTGGGTAACCAAAGCTTCTGAGAGCACCTGGGGAGCAATGTGCCCACTGAGGGGAGGCCGAGGCCTTTAGGCAACCTTGTCCCCCTGCCGCCTCCGCGCCGCATGCTGCCCAGGACGGCTTGAATGTGGCCTGACACAAATTTGTAAACTTTCTTAGAACATTATGGGAGTTTTTTGCCATTTTTTTTTAGCTCATCAGCTATTGTTAGTGTATGTGTTTTATGTGTGGCCCAAGACAATTCTTCTTGTCCTAGTGTGGCCCAGGGAAGCCAAAAGGTTGGACGCCCTGGACTTAAGGCATCTCCAAGGTTGTCGTGGTGTCTCCTTACTATAGTGTGCAACGCGAGCCCAGACCCACCGAGGCCGCAGAGCGGGGTGGAGTTGGGGAGCACCAGAGACCAGCCCAAGTGCTTTACAGGGGCCATTTACTTTGATTCTAGCACCCCCTAGAGGAGGAGAGTGTTAGCCCACGGGTACACACAAACACCTCAGACCATAAAACCCAAGCTCGGAGAGGTAACATAACTTGCCCAACGTTCACAAGGAGTGAGTGCCAGGACTGAGGTTTGATTCGGGTCTGTCCCCAGGGAAACACTGGGAGAAATTCCTGCACCTGGGCCTTCTCCTGCGTGGCCTTGGGGTTGATGTGTGAGGCTCTGCCAGGTGCCCTCAGGCTCAGCTCCTCTCCAAACATCTGTCACTGGGGCCTGAGAACCTGAACTAAAGTCTAAGCCAAGAAAACATCGTCTTTTCATTGGGCTGTTTCAAAACTCCTTTCCAAGGCTATGTGAGGATTATCGTGGACCTCAGGTACTTCCATCTTGTGAGCTCCTTCCTTCATAAAACAATAGTAAACATAATGTTCTATGACTGTGTAGATAGAAATAAAATATCTTCAGGTTATATAGTAAAATATTTTTTGGACCTAACGAATTTTTTTTTCTTCTGATTTTAAAGAAAACATTTTAACATTTTCAGGAATATCCAAAAAGTATCACAGGCAGTAGGCTGTGTCTACTGGGTCCAATGGATGAGTCATTTCGTCCTTGTTCATCTTCCAGTCTGACCTGTTCCAGCACCGCTATGGGAAGAGCAATAGTCGGGTAGTCACGGCGTCTGACCTTGCCTTAACTGTCCGGCTGAGGCTTGGGTTTGCTCATCCATACGAGTGAAAGTAATATCATGTTTATTGTGTGCAGTGAGGGTGGAGGTGAGTTACCTCCAGATACCGTAAGTTAACCACCCAGCATATCCCCAGGCACAGTGTAGGTGTGAAACTAAAGTTGGTTCTCAGTCTTTCCCTCCTTCAAGCGTTCTCCTCCAGCCGGTCCAGAGTGGAGCCGGGGAATTGGGGCAGCAGCCTCCTTGGTGGCGGGACAGAGTGTCCTGTGCCCTATGACTTCCTCGCCAGGCCCTGGGAACCCAGCATCGCAAAGCAAACACGGCCGCGCCGCGCATCGCCAGCTCCGAAACAAAACAGCGCTGCGCTCGGGGATCTGGGCAGACTCAGCCCTCCCTCCTCCTTGGCCGCCGCCCTCCCGCGCGCGCGGCTCGGCTTGCTCAGCGCAGCGCCGCCGCCGCACGGAGCAGGCACGGGCCCCGCCGCCGGCGCCGCTCGGAGCTACCGCTTCCCGTCCCGGCGTCGCTGCATCTGCTTCCACGCGGCCCCCTTCGGGCAGCAGGCGCGTGCTGAGGGCCGGCAGCAGCGGCACAAAGTTGGGGGCCCGTGAGAATGGGGCTGTCCCCGGCGCCCCTGAGGCTGAGCCGGAGTCTGGTGCTGCTGGCTCTGGCGCTGCCCCTGGCCGCGGCACTGACCTTCGACGAGACCCTGGAGAAAGTGCCCAAGTCGGAGGGCTACTGCAGCCGCATCCTGCGCGCCCAGGGCACGCGCCGCGAGGGCTACACCGAGTTCAGCCTCCGCGTGGAGGGCGACCCCGACTTCTACAAGCCCGGAACCAGCTACCGCGGTAAGTGGCCCGGCGTGGCGTTGGGGGCGCGAATCCAGACCCCGGAGGGCGCGGACCGCGGTGCCGAAGGAGCGCGCACAGTCCCCGGGTGGAGGGTGCCGGCGCGGTCCGCCAAGGGCGCTTGTGTCCCGGCTGCCCTCAGCCCTCTTAGCCGCCAGCCAGTCCCGGGGCCGTCGCGGGGGCCGCAGCCAGGCCGGGCACCCCCGCCTCCGACGCGCGGTTGCCGGGCGTGGGCAGCAGCGGAGCGGCGCGTCACGCGGGCCTGGCTGGAAGGGATCCGCGGGCTCCAGGAGGGCATTGGAGACCCGCCTTTCCCCGGACCCGTCTCTGGAGAGGAGCGGATCCGTGCGTCTCCCAGTCGGGTCCCAGGCGAGGTGGCGAACTCCGGCTTTCCCTTCTCCCACCCCTGAAAGAGAAGGTAGCAGCCTCCCTCACGCTGGTCCCCAGCGGGACGATCGCGCTAGCTTCCCTGGACAGGTCCCTTCAGGAAAAGGAACCGAGAGCTTCCCCACGTAGCCGGTCGCGGGGCACGGGGAGGAGGGCAGGAAGAGCCTGAAGCTTTTCGGAAGGGTCCATGCAAGGGACTCCCAGTGATTTGTTCTCTGATGCTCTCGGGCGAGGGAGAAGCCCCTGGATTTCTAGGACAGGCGCCCAGGGGACCTGGTCTCGGAGAGGAGTGCGGAGCCCGTGAGGACGGAGAGGGAAGCCCGGATCCCCGAGGCCTGCTCCCCGGAGGCCGGGGGCCTGGGCTCCCGAATCCCTGAAGCTCTGCGCCCCTGGGATGTGGCGCTGAGAGCGGGCTTTGGGGCGCGCAGGGGGAGACGTGCAAGCAGGTGAGCGCCTCCTGGGCAGGACTGGCAGCTCGACCCGCGCAGCCCTGAAGCCCCTGACCTCATCGCGACGGCCCACCCCCTCGGCCGGCCATCGCCCCTGACATCTCCCCAGGCGGCAGATGGGGCATCGGGCGGGGAAAGAAGCGCGCCTGGCCTCGGCTGGGGCCCCCACGCGGGGCGCGTGTCCCCTCGCCTCGCCCCGTCACAGGTCGTCTCTGGTGCCGAGCATGGACATGCGGGTCTTTGGCACACCTGGCGGGGCAGGTGGGCTCGTAGCTGCCGCCCGGCCACTCCGGTCTCCTGCTGCCTGGAGTCGCGGGCGGAAGCGGTGGGAGCAACACTGGAGAAAGTTTGGGGCAATGTCAGCGGGCTCCCGGGCCACACAAGCGACCCGAAGCAAGACCACCCTTCTCAAAACGCGTCTCGGGTTCGGGCGCCCCACCCCCTCCCCGACTTTCTCCACCTGGAGCCACCCAGCCCCGGCCTCCGGGCGCCCTCGGCACGTGGAGGCGCGCAGCCCCTCCGACCCGGGCGCGCAGGCCCGCGGGGTCCCCGGGACGTCACCGAAAGGAGAAGGATGTCGGGCGGAGGACACCGGACCCAGCCCGGGCCGGCGTGGCTGTAGTAGCAGAACCGACGCGAGGCCACAGCCTCTCCCAGGATTTGGGAAACAGCCAGTCCTCTCGGTGGACCGGAGGGACGCGGGCAGAACCTCATTGGCCTCTTTAATCCTTCCTCAAACGGAGCACCGGGGCCCTTTGGGGAAACTGCCCCAGCCCCCCGTGGCGGGGGAAGATGTGGTTCTGGAATCGGGTGGACTTGGGTTCAATAGCTGTGTGGCCTTGTGCAAGCCCTTCAGTTTCCCTGAGCCCATTCCCCAGCCTTTCCTACAGCCTGTCTGGGTGGTTGTAGGCAGTGAGTGAGCTTACAGAGGTGAGTGCGCTTGAGGTCACCCAAACATGTTAGTTTAAGTTAGGTATGTGAGCCTTGTTAGTTTAATAAGGGAGTAATGTGCCCAATGAGGTTTAGGGTGTGTGTGTGTGTGTGTGTGTGTGTGTGTGTGTAAAGAGGATTTCTCAGCACTCCTCTAGGTCCAGTCTACCTACCCGTGAATGGAGGTTATCTGGGTCCATAACAATTAACTGAATAAATGAACAATTGCTGTCTCCACAGTAGGAGCCTTGCCCAAGACTGATACTAATTTAAGCCCAGGAGGACTTCTAAAAGATGGGGTAGGCTAGTATGAGCCTAGGCCAAGTGTCCAAGCAGGGTTTCTTCCCACACAAATCCTTCTTGTTTGGCTAATCACTAGCAGTAGCCGGGTAGGGAGGGGTTTGGGGGGCAGCAGTGGGAGGGAGGCCCATCAGGTTAATCAGGTGGACAGAGAAGTTCATGCCTGCCGGAGTGTCTGTGGCCTGGAACTAGGGGGTGGGGAGCACAGACTTCCAGCCTGCAATCATTGCAGTGAGTGTGACACACATACCCAGGCGCTAGGTGGGCAACCACCTTTTCGCCTTTCTGGTGGCTAAGAGATCTTGAAAGAGGGATATTGCAGAAGCCATACTGAGGGCTTCTGGGTAACTACTCTGAGATTAGCAAACCTGATCCTGCTGCTCAAAGTTGGGAAGAAAAGGGTGCTGGCTTATACTTTCTCAAAATAATTATGTTACCGGTAAATGTAAGTTGAATGCATTCTGCTGGGAGTATTGATTTAGGGCTGTGGAGATTAACATTCCCCTGGTGTTCTAGTTGCTTTTTTTTTTTTTACTTTTTCTGGAATTAGGCCCCCTCACAATCCTCGGAATCAATCCTTGGTTTGTTTTCCTGCTTCAAATCTTTGTCCCCAGTATTCTAGTTCATCCTCAAATAACTGATGTTCCCTGTGCCCCCACCCCAGTATACCCTTTAGGTATTCTAGACTGGAATAAAATGATGGCCATTAAAAAAATATTGAAACATGGGGTTTCTTCTCAACATCCAGGATCCTGTTGAGCTTATTATTCAGCCTTTTCCAGGTTAGTACTGTATTGATTCTGTCCTCTCTCCCTCCACTTCTCTCTACTCTCCCTCCCTCTTCCCCCCATCCCCTTCCCTCAGAAATAATTGTGCTTTAGAAAGCTCTGAAAGGCCTGCTCTGTTTCTGACCATGGCTTCTTTGAAAAGGAGATTACAGTGATTAAAAATAACAAGTTGAGGATTCTCAAGGGGCTTCCCTTATGGGAGGACAATTTGCAGGACCAGCCATTCCCTGATCACATTTTCAAGCCAAATAGAAGAAAATCAACTGAAATGTTCAAGAATTGATTGAAAATAAAGAGGCTCTTTTGTCTGACCAAAGTTCTGTTTATTAGGAAAATAAAGCCAGACCCTGGCTAATGAGAGTGGCTTTTCCTAGATGCTCTTTAAAGGGAAATTTCAAGGAACTTGATGGGAAAAGAATGTCCAGTCGAGATTTGAAAAGCTTCTCCAACTTCAAGCATAACTGGAGGTTTTATTCTAAACTGGGAGGCTTGGAGGCCTCCAAGCTGTTTTCTCTTCTCTTTCTTTGTCTCATTCTTGGGCACACAGTGCCATAGGAGTGTGTGTCCCACACTGTGTGCCTCAGAGTGTCCCACCCAGCCTGGTGGGAAGAACACAGGCTCTGATATTGGCTGAGTCTGTTTCAACTTCTCCGTCACGTGATCATTGTGTGACCTCAGGCAGGCCACTTCATAGATGGCCACAATTTCTCCAACAAATACGAGTGCTCTCTCGCCTTCCCCTACCCAGCGTTGCTGTGAGAATCAGAAATAATCAATATGAAAAGAAACTGTCACACAGTAGGTCAGAAAGCTAACATTTGAGGCTGAAATAACTGTAGGATGGAAGTCTAGTTCTCCCCTCCTGCCTAGTCCCAGTTCTTTCCTCCAGGCTGAAATAAGTATATGTTGTGAGATGATTATTTGGAATATAGAAAAATACTTGGTATCAAGCACTGGATGAGACATTGTGTTAAGTACTTCCTACTCCTCTCTCTTATTCCTTATTGCACTGTGAGGCAGTTTATTATTATTTTGCAGACGAGAACACTCAGTTTTGAGAGTTTAGTAACTTGCCTATGCTCACATGGCTAATAATTAGTCAGGATACAAACTCGTGGATGGCTGACTCCTAAATCCCTACCCTTAACCAGTTCTCTATATAGACTCAATAAGATGAATTGGAGTAGAATGAATGTCTTTAGCTATCCTCATCTGCTAGATCAAATGAGTCCCACCTACAGCCTATGGACCACATGCTGCCTAGGACAGCTTTGAATGTGGCCCAGCACAAATTCACAAACATTCTTAAAACATTATGAGATTTTGGGGGGGGGGGGGTTAGCTCATCAGCTATTATTTGTGTTAGTGTATTTTATGTGTGGCCCAAGACAATTCTTCTTCCGATGTGGCCCAAGAAAGCCACGAGACTGGATACCCCTAACCTAGAAGGTGAGTCTTTGTTGAAGGAAAACAGCTGCAACAAATCAAGATAATAACTGATATAATTTGGAACACAAAGTATAAAGCAATGGGTCCTTATTTATATTTGCTTCTTTTTGTGGTCTTTAGTTTTGCATTTCTCCATAAACCACAGGATTAATTTAGCAACATGAAGAGCCTTGTCAATCTTTAGCCAATTCCCTTTGTTTATGGGGAAACAAACACACTGAATAGGAAAAAAACTAATTTGACCATTGTTTTATTTTTACATGCATATGCTATATGACCTTGCCTATCAAATTATGTGTTTGAAAAGTATATATGTAGAATCTGAGAAATTTAAACTGAATGGGGTTTTTTAAATAAACTCTTATCTAGAGGTTTTTGAAAAATTAGGTACTGCTGAAGATGTAATAAATTGTAAGTCACTCCTCCTACCTCTCCCATTTTCTTGCATATTCCCCTCTTTAAATCTTTTTTTTATTGAGGTCTAATTGACATATAACATTATATTAGTGTACAATGTAATGACTGGATGTTTATATACAGTTTGTATATAGTACAAAATGATCACCACAATAAGTCTAGTTATCATATATAATTACAAAATTGTTTTCTCTTGGTGAGAGCTTTTAAGGTTTACTCTTTTAGCAACTTTTAAAGATGCAATACAGTATATAAACTATAGTCGCCATGATGTACATTACATCCTCAGGATTTATTTATTTTATAACTGAAAGTTTGTACCTTTTGACCACCTCAACCATTTTGTCTACCCCCACCCCTAGCAACCACTAGACTATTCTCCGTATCTATGAGCTTGATTTGTTGTTTTTGTGGTTGTGGTGGTAGTTGTTTTATTTGTTTTTGTTTTGTTTTGTTTAGATTCCACATATGTTATGTGAAACTGTACAGTATCTGTCTTTCTCTAACTGCCTGATTTCACCTAGCATATTGCCCTCAAGGTCCATCCATGTTGTCATAAATGATAAAATTACCCTCGTTTTTATCACTGGGTAGTATTGCATTGTGTGTATGTACCGCATGTTCTTTACCCCATCATCCATCGATGGACCATTAGCTTGTTTCCATATCTTGGCTGTTGTTAATAATGCTGCAATGAACATGGATATGCAGATACCTTTTCAAGTTAGTGTTTTCATTTTCCATTTTCCTCTTTTTTATTATATAAATTTATTTTTAACCTTTGCTCCTTTTAATATGAGTATTTTGTTCAAATTGATAACAAAAATTAAAAGATGCATACATATCTAAATGCCATGGTTGTAGAGACTGTGTATTGCTTTCAGTTTCATGAAATACAACCAAATCAAAACCTACCAAAAAACAAACATATATTGAAATTTTGTAAGGTTTAACACTTGAGTACTTAACTTCAACTCGCTGACTCATTTGGAACAACAGACTCTAATTACTGGTATACTTGCAGACATGGGCTGATACATCAAGAGCTTTTCACTGTTATACTTTCCATTTGCTTGCAATACAAAATGTTGAGATGTAGGTCAATACCAATTTCTGTGGGAAAAATGAAAACCTCCTACCATGTTATATTAGTCAGGATACATGTTGCAAAGAGACCTCAAAATAGAGTATTTTAAACAAGAGGTAAATGGGAAGTTGAAGATAAGAGGCAGCCTGGCTGCACACGGTCACCCAGGAGCCTAGGCTCTTTCCGTCTTGCTGCTTTGCCATCTTCTACACTCAGCTATCCCATAGGTAGCGATGAGTCACAGCACTTGAAATGTGGTGAGTCCAAATTGAGACATGCTATAAGTGTAAAATGCATACTTTATGAATAATTAGCATGAAAAAAGAATAAACTCATTACTAATTTTTTCTGTTGGCTACATTTTAAAGTAATAATTCTGCATTAAGTTAAATAAAATATGTTGTTAATTTTACTTGGTTTACATTTATTACTACTGGATGCCTATTAACAAAGAAAATGAACTGTACCTCTCTTGAGCTTATTTCTATTGGACGGCACTGATTTAGAATGTTGTTTCATCAGCAGAGTTTACAGCCAGCTCTTTACCACCACTTCTGAGTTCCACTCAGCATGGAAACGGGTAGGAAATAGAGAGCAAGCAGCTTTCTTTTAATGATGAGACCCAGTAATTGAACCCAGCATTTCCAAATGTACTTCACTGGTAAGAATTTAGTCATGTGGCCACACCTAGTTACAAGGGATTCTGGGAAATAGAGCATTTAGCTGGAGGGCCACGTGCCCTACTAAAACTTGGGAAGAAATTTATTTTTTCAAAAGGATGAAAGTAAAAATGAAATTGCGGAACAATTAGCTATCTCTACCCCATGTTTTCATGCATAGTCATGAAAAACACAGTATCTTGTGTTCTTACAGTGACAGGTCATGTAGATGTCAGCAGTCTCTGACATTGATGTATCTGCTGAATGAATCGGCAGGGGAAGGCGTGTGTGTGTGTGTGTGTGTGTGTGTGTGTGTGTGTGTGTGTGTGTGTGTGTGTGTGTGTGTAGGCTTCATACTGTGAAGACAAAAAGGGGCCCATATATCATAGTCTCCCGTTCTGTCTCATCCTCTCCCTCAATAAAAGAAGAAGCTGCAAGAAAAGAAAGGAGGGGACACCGGGATGGCTCAGTGGGTTAAGTGCTCACTTTGCAGCCCCAGAGACCAAGGATCAAATCCCAGCCCCAGCCTGTGTGGACCCATATGCTGAACTGAGGCATACCTCCCTTGTGGGAGGCCCCCAACCCAGTTCCCACCCTGTGCAGCCCCCACCCACCTGAATGGAATGAAGCCATGTTGAAAACTGATGACATACAACTATGGAGACTACCCTGGGCCCGCCCCCTTCTGTCTGTCTCTGTCAAAAAGAATAAAATAAATCTTTAAAAAGAAAAGAAAGGAGTAAAGATAAAAGTGATTAAGCAAGAAAATGCATGTGCATGTGTGTGCACATGAGAAAGATAGATGATAGATGAGTGATAGGCAATAGATAAATAGATTAATAGATATAATGAGAAGAAGGAGCAAGGAAAAGAAACTAAATTAAAATAAAAGAAAACCACTGAGATATACATTAAGAATGGAGATAAAAGATAACTTGAGTACAGTGGAATCCTATCTTACTTGAAGGTTGGGATTCAAGAGGCACTATGGAAAGTCAAAATCACATAAGTCAAAATTATTCCTTAAAAATCCTTTGAAATTATACATTAAATATACCATGGATACTAGATTCAATCTAGCCTTATTTATGTACCCCTCTAGATAGTTTTGTTAATGGGGAGTAGAAACAAACTGGCATTTCTCAGTAAGTCTAGCACTTCTAGTTTTCCTCCTCAACATAGGAAGAGATTAATGTTTCCTAAATTGAGTACCAGATAAAACAATTGGTTAGCTAGTCCAAAATACTCACAATATGATGGAGTGAAAAAACTGAGGGTCTAATCTCATGCTCACTCAAGCACATAATGGAGTAGCAAGTGGCCCAAATTATCTAAAGTGTTATTTCCTCTCTCTGTTTTTAATCTAATAGTGTGCAGTGTGTTTGATGATTATCAGGGCACTCCCTACATACATTGCATAAAGCTTTCTGTGTGGCTAGCCG